>CM031240.1:88306318-88584075 GCA_018340775.1 Taxus wallichiana var. yunnanensis
GTTTTGTAAACCGCTCCCCGGTATTCGGGTTACCGTTAGCTTCCCTTGAGCTAAGTTCTGAAATTCTGTCATTTTCTAATCATAGAAAAGTGTGGCAGCCAACGTTGCCTAAAATAGCCTTTAAATTGATCCCAAGTAATATTGGTCTCATCAATATTTAATTCAGCTTTACGGCTATCCCACCACGAAGATGCTTCGTGAGGAGAAAGGCGATAGGCTCCCCAAATAGCTTTGGTTTCCTCACGAGAAGTTCCTTATTGCAAAGTACTTCTCCATTTCATTGAGCGATTCTCAACTCCATCTCCCTAATGTGGTGCCATCAAACTTAGGTGGACTTATCCTTTTTATATCATTAGTGAGTTACTGCTACGCCAACTGGCCTTTTTATTTTCGGTTGGACGGGGTGCATTTCCAGCATTAACATCAACACCCATGTCGGGGTTGTCCTCGGGAGGTTGCTGATTATTATTATCGACTTCTTCATCCTCCTCATTTCCCATCTACTTTGGTGTTCAAGTACAGCTAAACGATCTCTTGTGTCCAACAAGGCAGCAAGGATCTCATCAAGTTACAGGTTGTTGCCGCTCCTCCTTGGGTGGAGCATTACCGCAACGTTTCCCTTATTCTAACCATTTTACATTACAAGAAAATTCAGGTTTTTATCGGATTATGGACACAATAGGTCCAAGAGCTGCAACCTTCAAACTACGATACCAAGATGTAACATCCCATTTTATACCTTAGAACAAGTAATTTTTTTTTTTTTGATAATTACATCCCGGTTCTAAATACATAATTTAGAACTCACAAATCAAATAACCATTCATATAACATGAATAACCATATGCAGTGTAATGACTCGGAGTACTTCCGATCTATTCATTCCATGACTCGGTAATCTACCGATCTATTCATGAGTAATAAGAGTTGGTGTTTTTAGTTAACACTTTACTCTTGCGGTTCTCTTCCCTACTCTGGGATTCAGAATGCTCTGTCCAAGGAACCTAACTGAATAATTGTTACTATTATTCATCGGCATCTCATCCCTTAGACTAGGTGAATTAGGACAATGCAATCAGCAGCTTGCGATACTTTGGCCAAAGATTTGAAACATCTTGTTTATGTCTCATATTCCTTAATGGCATACTCGTCAACTGAATACGCCTTCACCCCATTCTTATGTTATATAGAATGTCCTACACCGACTACATTGTAGGTCCCTTCCTTTCACAACTTAATCACTCGGAGATAGATTAACAAGGTGATAATGTTAAATGGATGCCCATGAGGATTAGGGATACGGTGACATCTTTGGTTTAACCCTGCAGTTAGACCAATGTGTCAAGATACCCCGAACCTCCTAGGCACCTTATAACCTCGACCACATTCCTAATCGGTCCCCTGAGTAACTAATCCGATCACAAGTGTAAATCTTAGCGATCAATGCAAAGGGTGTTGCCATAAGTCACTGCATTGTTGTAACTTCGAGAAGATCCTAATCTTCTCGGAGGTACAACCCTGCAGTTGTCTTGTGCCGTCAAACTTTAAATCCACCTCGAAAAGATCTACTTATTAATATGCATTATGCACTTTGAGTATTAAATTACTTTTAAGACTTCCCCCATAGGTTAGCCTTCCCAAATCCCTGGATTCTTCGCCTTAAGACGACCTTTCTCAATAAAACCCATTACATGGTGGAGTTATTAAGGTCATGGTCTCATCAAGGAGTCATTAGAATATCCATGATTCTAAAACCACAGAATTGGACAATATCTCATAACCTTTACTTGAGATTGCCATCTGAACTCCATTTGATTTATATCAGTTCTCTAAACTGAATTTATATCATACTTATTAGTATAAAGATATAAATGATTAAGAATCCAATTAAGTGATGTCCTATCATAATCAAGACTAGGGATCAGTAATTTAATTCAGCTTGTTTAGCATTCTGCTTAGGTTCATTTTTTAACCTATCTTTTAGAAAGACAATTATTTAAATTCAATATTGCTTTCGCTAGAACAATAAGATCTGCTAAACACTCATATAATTTCGATCACATTTTCTTTAAGCTTTCATTGTCAATCACAAAAGCATCCAAATCACACAAAAATAACATTGCCATTCTGGTATAAAAACCGAAGAAGGTCAACTATCGAAATAGAATACAACACATAAGTAATAACCACTTATTTCCATTCCTTTCGTAAGCTATACAATTACATTTTATGCAAGCAGCATACTTGTTACAATACTAACGGAAAAGAAACATCTTTCCACATTTAGTACACTTATAAATTCCAGCAGTAATTCATTATAAAACAAATTAAATAATTTGATCAGCCTGTCAGATCTGCATTGCTTTTACCTCTTACGGCAACCATCTGCAAAAATAGTCAACATGAGTCAGTTCAATGAACTGAGCATGATAAGCACTAACTCTTAAAACAATTGCAATCCATCAATTGTTTTCATTAAACACCCTGTTTAAATGAGATCAATTATCCAAACAAGTAAACATGATTCAGACTATGCCTTTGTAATACAAAATGACTACAAATGTGTAACTCTATCATCGTTACAGAATAGTCCTAATCACTTCTCAAATATTTCATCAAATATTAAGAATCAAAGAACGAAAGTATCCAAACAATTATCTTGAATCCAAGATCAGTAACATTGGACAGATCGTTACTTTCATCAGAAAAGGAAATATCATAGCAAATCATGATTCCACCAATAAGATACAAGAACAATTCCAACTGTTAGGCAGATATCAACAAGTATTACAATAATAGAAGAGAAAGAACCAAATCTTTCATACTTCCCTTCGCACAAGTTCACTACTGTACCGTCTACACATATGAAATGCATTCATCCAGTATGTATACAAACAAGTCCGTCAAACCACATGAAGAATCACTGTCATAATAAAAATCGAACACAACAAGGCTTTACGACCCAAGTTCGAAATCAAAGAACCTCTAGTATTGCGGTCAGCAATAGACTACATTGCCTTAGGCAATTGGATGTTTCCCAAGATTATGCCAAGACAATCACTCAAAATCTCTGAACATGCTCAGTCTCAATCAGACAGGAGTGAATGGAAAAGAACATAGAAAATCTATTCTCACCTTGGCACATGCAAGTCTAAAGTATGGTATTCGCGACTCATTTCAACAGAGCCAAAACATGAAATAATTTTCCATACTCAAGGAAATCAAACAATGACAAACGACAGTGTCCCAATATCAGGTTCAATAAGAGACAGAAATACAGGTTACCTTCCAAGAATTCAAATGATTCCAAACAGTGGTAACAAGTCAAATAATTGCATATGATTCCATCTGAGCTCATCAACGGAGCATAATAAAAATTCAGGCAAGCAAATTTAATTACTGATTTCAAAACAAGGAATCCGACTGAACCCTTGCCAATCTTTTACACAAATTTGCACAGACTGAAGACGTAAAAATATACCAAAAGAATCTGTACCACAAAACCTTTGCGACACGATGGTATTCTTACGAAATAACGAGAGATCAAAATACATGTTATTTCCTTAAGTATTTGGAACAACCATTTCCAATATTCATCTATTTTCAACCATGAACAAAGTGATTTAAACATATAAATCATTCAATAGACTCCACGGAGTCATTACGATTAAAACGAATATGAATCTATATTTACATTGCATACTATTAACGGGTTATTATCCATAACCACGGAACCCAACAACAAGATAAGAGAAAATAGTTAAGAATCAATCTATGCCAATTAAGGTAAGCATTCGACAAAACCAAGTGTAAGCAATTCAAATACCGATTTACATAACAAAGAATTCAACTGAACCTCGTCAAAATTCCCGAACAAGCTTACACCTAAGGAGACATAAATGTAAACCCTGGGAATCAGTACTAAATTCCATTACAAATAACAGGTCGCATGACCTGTTACTCTACAAGATTCCAACGGAATTCAAGTTAACAAAACTCAAGGAGGTATCTATATCCTCAGCAGTGGATCATAGTATACGATTTGTTCAGAGGACTCCACAGAGTCGTTCTAATATAATACACATATCCAACATTCAAATATAAATATGTATAACTTCCTCAGTGATCCATTTATACAAATCATTCACTAAACTCTACAGAGTCATTCCAATATATAATATACATACATCCATAATGCATTCTGTAACGGTTAAATCTCGTTACCCCAATGAAAAAGGAAACAATTCCAAAAGAGTTGCAATAAGATACTGTCACACCGAAAGATGTTATTCACAAACAACCTTCAAGACAGAAACGAAACCCAACAGTATCAATAACTACCATCATCAAAACCCACGACAGAGCTTACAAAGATTCCAAAACACTGAACAATCAAACAGGTACATCAGTATCCTTCCCATCAAGTTTCCACAACAAAATTGACGACCAAAAAAATCGACAAACATAACAATGGTCTATACCCATTACAGGAACGATTAATGGGCTCACGCCGAACAGGCCGAGCATTCACACATTTCATATGTTTCGCATATTTAAGCCAGAATGCAAACACAAAGAAATAATGCCACAGTTCGAATTTAATAAACACCCATCAAAGGATAAATGAAAATTCAAACCAGAAGAGATACTGTACCAAGAAAATCACACAAGACATCCATAGATAAACATCTAATTCCTTAAATCATTTGAACAGAGTTGTTCTAATGAAATCACTTGAAAGACAACAAGATTTTTAAAGGTTAGGGCCTAACATGCCTGGATTTTTGCTCAAATTTCCGAAGCAGACCACTGGAAGAGCTCGGGCTTCCTTTTCCTTTTCCAAGTTAGAGTGATCAACAAAATTTTGCTATCTCCATGGCATATATATTCTCCTTGCCAGAGAAAAGAGCTAGATACCCTCATACTCACCATGCAACTCCAAGAAGACTGGTGCGAAGAACCAGTGAACAGGCAGAGAGAAACCGAAATTCGCGACAAGCCAAACAAACCAACAAACTTCCTGTTTGCATGCCTTCTCGCGAGTTCCGAGCTCGTCTACCGAGAACATTGAATGCATTTACACCAACTTTCCCGCTCAAACTCCACTGCCACCGACCGCCAGAATTGGCGACAGTCAAATAAAATCCCAAGTCCATTTCCAGTTTTGGCGAATTGCCACGTCGGCACAAGTTAGCCGTTCCCAAAACCTCTGCCAAGACCTGTCCTTCATCCTTATCCCATGCATTTAATAACATAGAAAATGCCGCCCATGGTTCGCACCCCTCCATAGGCCCCTTTACATTCTTGATCATAGTTAGGTTAGTATCTTAGGTTAGAATTTAGGATAATACATATTCTAACCATATTACACATAGATACTAACTTAGGACATTAACACTTAGCCTAGGTCTAGGTTAGATTAACACTAATCTAACCCCTAGGTTAGGTTTAGTCTTAAGTTACTAATCATTAATAATTCCAGTTAGGTCTACATTCTGTACACTCAGAAAAAGACCTACATCATGCCTTCTTGAACAGGGTTAACTCCTGTTCTGACTTAGGCTACAGATTTATATGAAACCGAATTATTACCTGGTCCACGATCGAGACCTTCCAGATATACTTGATATCGGGAACCAATCCATTTTACATGATCAGCCTGAGTCATACTCCTGACTAGCTTATTCAATGCTTCTAGACCTTGCAACCTGTTCAAGGTCGGTGATTTTAATTCATCACGAACAAACTTAAAGCAATACTTGGATCAATTCCACTGATCCAAGACTAGGTATTATAGATGGATAACTCTATAATTTATTAGAGATCGATTAAACTCGGATACAAAATAAAATAGATAAAAGAGTCTAATCATATTCTCGATCTACCAAGATCTCGTAATCTCGCAAAGAAATTACAGTACATATCAAGCATGATTTCTAAATCGAGGAACACATCCTTTTACAAGAAATCACATATCAACACTTGTATGCTCAGGAGAAAGTAACAAGTTCAGGTGTTACAGTAAAGTCCCAACCATAGGGAAATGTTTGGTTAGGGTGATAGAGGTTGATGAGGTATTCGGCAGAGATGAGGGGGTGGAGGTGAGGAAATAGGCATTTTGAGCTTTGTAAAAACTTCGGGTATATGGTAGAGGTGTTTGGATTAGTCATTTGCATTTGAGTAGAGCATGGTGTTCTCAAATGTGCCCATAAGATTTATCTATCTTCTCGGGGTATGACAATCCTCACGTATGGATGGGCATTTTGATATGGAAGAGAAGTGGGTTGTGATTCCAGTCCACTAGGGGTGTGATACGGGGCGAATGAGGCGTTGTATCAATGGGAGTTAAGGGGTCAACCGGTCCTGGAAATATTTAAGCGATGAAGAACTGATAGGGAGGAGGGCATGTTCAGAGGATTTGTCATGATTAAGGAATTTGGTGATGTAGGCTTGAGGGGTTTCTCTTCTAAGGACAACAGAAAAAGTGGCGATCCTTCTTCTTTTGCAGCAAGAGTGGTGGAAGGAGATGTTTGGGCAATAGATAAGTTAGATAACATCCACTCACAGTCTTGCAGGGATGTGGTGTAAGAAGGCTCTTATGTGAGAAGAGAACTCTGGGTGGTTGGTTCCTTTATGGGTAAAGGAATAGTGGGGCTGTCCTCTTGTCCTGATGAAGGAGAAGGGGTGAGGACTCTTGCGTCGGTGAAGAGGCTCGATTCAGAATTTCTTTGATGGAAGCCCTTGGTTGGGAGTTGAAAACCACATGGATCTCATGCACACTCTTCTCCTCAGCTAAGGTTTCTTGGTTTGTGTTACTATTAGAGGAATGGTTTGGAAATGGTTTGTTGAAGATTTTTAAATTTTGATTAGCAGGGGCATTAGGATTATCAAGGGTTATATCCCCTGCATCAACCATTTCCTGCACTATGTTTTTCAACATCTTGTAGTTTTCATGGTTGTGTCCCTTCATGCGATGGAAGTTACAGAATTCATTTTCTTTATACCAAGAAGGTATAGCATGGGCAAAATCAAACCCTGGAGTGAGGTTTAATAGGAGGCAAGGTGATAGCTCCTACTTTAAGCAATTTTTCCAAGATCACATCATAAGTTTCTCCCAAGGGAGTGTACTTGATGGGCTCGGCTTTATACTTATAGGTGGATTTTTTGGGTATAAGACGGTGCTTGAGATTTGACCGTTACCGCGTGTACAACTCCTTTTGATTTTGGCTCAATTTGTGAGAGTTGGTGGTGTTGGGCTTGTTAGTGGAGTCCTAGGTTTGAAAATTTGAGTTTTGTTGCTGTGCAACTTCAATTTCTCCTCCTCTAAGGCCCAAATCTCTAGTTTAGAGCCATAGTAAAGACCTCATCAAAGGTGCGGAAAGTTTGAATTTGGAGGGTGGGAGAAATGTGTTTAGCGTAGGCCCGTGTGAAGAGTTCGATGAGCTCGGCTGAGGTAAGGCATAAGTAAGTTGGTTGATGAAGCCTGTCATCATCCAACAAAATTTGCGATAGATTCATCTTCAAATTGTCGGATGGCATAGAGATCGGTAATGGATACTTTCTTGGCAATATTGATGGAGAAATGATCCAAGAAAGATTGGGCTAACTGGTTAAAGGAGAAGATTGAGTGTTGGGCTAAAGCACTAAACTATTCCAAGGAGTCCGATAAGGACATGGGGAAGGTACGGAGTAGTAAGGCATCGTCATGAGCAATCAGATAGCAAGCATGTCTAAACGATCACAAGTGTTGTTGAGGGTCCTCCTTACTATTAAAGCGAGTAAATTTCGGTAATTCCCATTGAGGAGGATATGTATGAAGGGGGATAGAAGAATGAATAGGCTCCTGACAAACTTGCTCGTATGTCAAGGTGTTATGGCATCCTGAAAGAAGCCTCAAGATTTTGCATCTTGTCCATCATTTTTGATTAAATCATTGGTTGGGTTAGATGATGGTGTTGTCATCGTAAACGGAGGAGGATTGGGCCAAGAGCCACTACTAGACAATGGTGGGGCTAAATGTTGATAAGGTATCAATGATGAATGTGTTGGGGTGGCCGAATAAGGGTGTCCTATATAAGATGTTGAGGCCATCGGATGCGTTTGTGGAAATGAAAAGGTGGGTGGAGCCTGAGAGGGAAAGCTCGTGTGGATAGGTGGTAGAGAACAAGTTATGAAAGAGGAAATTTGCGAGAGGGATGAGGTAGGGGTAGTGGACGGTAGTGATATGTGGGGCCCCAGACAACTAAAGGAAATCTAATTGGTGTAGTATGGACCATCGAATCCACCGAGCTTGGGAGACGGGGCTAAGGATGAAGATGGTGAGGCGGGTGGGGAAGGAGCTAAGTGGGCGGCTATACTAATAGGCATACCTAAGAGGAGCTAACCATTGGGTGTACGGTCGGGGTTATGAGACAAATAATACCGTACGGTGCCAAGATTAGCATCTAAAATTTATCAAAATCCGGATCTCCGATAGAGATCTTGGGAAAAGCATTGGTGTCTCGTAGGATTCCCCATAGGATGTGAAGGGGGTGACTTTGGCAAAGACATGGAACAAGCATGTGAAACCATGGCTGCGGCCTATTTCCAGGTGATAACAACCATGGACAAGAGGGTACATGTAGAATTATTCAATCAAGAACATAAAACGCAACAAAATGTTGGAATTGGTAGGTTCTTGTTTGTAATGCAGTAACCGATGTCGGTCGATCAGTAACGCTTTTCGGTCCAATAACCGATGTCGGTAGAAGAGGACCGGTGCCGGTTATTGTGAAGGCAAAGAGAGAATGTAAGAGGCTGTTGGTTTGGGGAGAACAAGGCTTAGTATACCCACCAACCTGTCTGAAGTGATAACTGAGACAGGGTATAACAGAGAAACAAAACTGAAAGAAAAACAGAAAACAAGCAAGATGCACAAGCAAATCAAGAGACTAACCCTAGGATTAGTTTTAATCACTTTTGGGCTTATGCCTTAGATGTAAGATGATGTCATTCCTAAACAAAATACCTAAGGGAGATGTCAAGTTTGTTTTGGCTTGTAAGGCTACCTCAATTGAGCGGAGGAATACCGCAGAAAGGGGGGATGTTTGAGATGTTGTGTAGATTATGATGTGATTTGGTATGTGTTGTGTAGTGAGAGTAAGATTAATTTCTCATCAATACCATGGATATTACCCCCACGTGTACGACCTATTACTTAATCTACGTTCACTAGAATATAAAAATAGAAAGCAAGAATGTGATGCATGTGTTTTAAACCCAAATCGAAAATGATATTCGATGAAGCAAAGAAAGAGAAGAGGTCAAGAAGATGACTTTCACTAATGCAAAGATGTGAAAAGAAAAATTCTTTTACCAAAATGACAAAATATTTTGTGAATATTTAGAAGAAAAGCAGAGAAAGTGTGCTCCTTATATGAAAACAAACAAGAAAGAAAGAAACCCGAATAGGGTCCCACCGGGCGTGCCAAAATGTTTCACATAGAATTTTAGTTCTAGAATAGAGTTGCTTCTATCCTTTCATTCTCTTGAGAAACAGATAAGGGGTTAGGGTTAGGAGGAATACCTGTAGAGTGTTGGGAAGGTGTGTGCATACCGTAGAGAGATCAGACCGATTGTGAAGAACTCCTTTTTGTCTGGGAAGGACTACCTATAAATAAGAATGCAAGACAACAGATTTTAGTTAGACAATAAGTAAGGGAACTGCCTTGGGCCCAGGAAATACTAAACTTCCTTTCAAAGGTGGTCAGTTCCCTTTTAATATAAATTATTGCAAATGATAATAAAGAAGCTATTGCGAAATCATGATTTAGGTACCTCATTACTAAAAGCAATAGAGACTAAACTACCCATAATAAAACATCATTATGTTTGTTTGGTCACTGGTTATTGATACGTTCAGATCAAGTTACAGGGATAGACCAGGCTAGATCTGAGGTTGTTAGGAGATAAATAGGTGAAAGGTTGGTTTTGGTATAAGTCACGGTGGTCGATTCGGTCATCGAATAACCAACAGTAGTTACAAAACCGCTACCAGTAGGTGATAACCGATATCGGTAGGGGCAGTGATCCAGGGCTTCTAGGTAGAGGTTGATTGTAGGGTGGTTATGGGATTTTAAGGTTGGTAGATGGTTAGGGGAATAGTAAGGAAATGGAGAAGACTCGAGAGAGTGAGAAAGGCATCTTCGGGAAATATAAGGTTGATGAATGAAGGTTTTGTGCGGTGGTGCTTTATCGAGTGTTAGATCCAGGGTGAGCTTATAATTACTATGAATCAAAAGTTCACGAAGTGGATTCTAAAAGCATACAAGATACTACTTACTACTTTACAGATGAGGATACAGTTCGAGGAATTTGATGACGAAGGAAAATCTCAGTGGATGATCCAACAATCGAAAGTGAGTGATGAAGCTATCCTCCGACTCTCCCAATGCTTGGATGAGTGTGACAGTGATCTTGTTGATCGATTCATGATCTTGGACTCAATGCTCTTCTCTGTAAAATCCTCTCTCCTTCTCACTTGTCTCTCTCTTCTCGCAAAATGAATTTTTGATCCCTTGGTTTTGGTTGGGGTGGTCATTTACAGAGGAACCGATGATGGTTTCTAACCAACACTTTGGTCGAGTAGGGACCGGCGTTGGTTAAGTCAAAGTTGGCTATTTTTACTAAAATAGCCAACTTTCCCTCCTTTTCTCTGGAGGGTCAGTTGTGGGTTTGGTCAAGTCATTATTAGGTTCATTTTGGTGTGGGTGAGGGGTGATGAGTCATGGATATGGGTCTAGACCAAGTCATAGGTCTTAATTAGGTTAGTTTAGGGTTAGGACTAGGTCATGGTGAGGTGGCAAGGTGAGGTGGCAGGGTTGGTGATGTGGATTTATTAATTATAAGGTAATTAATAAGTAATTAAGTGTGTAAGGTTTAGGTGGTGAGGCAGGGTTAGGTTGCGAGATGAGATGCGGGGCACAGGGCATCGTAAGACCCAAATTTGGTGTCTACAGGCTACACAGAGGACACAGATAAAATTATCTGTGCCCATTTCTAGAGCATAATGGCACAAAATGAGTTATACGTTTGGGAATTAATGGATGAAGATATGGTGACAATGTGCACAAGGAAGAAATTATCATGGTCAATGCACATGCACATGGATGAACCAAAATTTGATGTATGTGAGGATTCATGTGTGTCAAGGAGGTTGAAAAAGACATCTCAGACTAAACACATAACAGTAAATCCTATTGTTATGTCAGATGAACAGGTAAGCAATGCTTTGGTGAAAGTGTCAACAGAAGTCACACATCAGAATATGGACAAAGTTTCCATAATTAGGGCGCTAAGGGAGGAGATCAAGACTAAGGATGAGGAGATAACATGACTAAAACAGGAAAAATACTTCACACAGAAGAAGAACATTGTGTTTATCAGCATGGAAGAGGAGATTGGTGAGCGGTCATGAAGGCAATATATTATATTAGTATATTGGTGGAGTTTTTACTTGAAGATTAATCTTTATGCATACGAGCCAAAGGATCTAGTACAGAAGCGAGTGTGAAAAGGATTCAATGATGTGGAAGATAACATCATATGAAGGATTGCTTCAAAGCTTACAGGAAGAACTCAAGAAGGTGGATCAAGCACTGAATATTTGTACAATGCTAGAGGTTGTTATAAGGACCAAGACCATTTTAGAAGACAATGAGGTCCTGAAGGCCATGAAGGATGAGACATTGGGCCACGTAGAATGGTTATAACTTGTTAAGAAGAAGCATAAGGCCCTTACAGCCACTCAGGAACCTCATAGGGAAAGGTTGGATGAGCTTGGAAAATCATCACTCAAAATATGGACTTATTGGAAGGGAGAATGACTGGCATGTCCAGCATTGTGTTGGTATTATAGAATGAAAAATGAGATATTGCAAGGGATGAATTGGAGTCAATTGCAGTAGATATTCTAGAGAAAGCAGAGGCCATGCTCAATGACTAGAAAACCTTAGAGGCAGAGATAAAAGAGGAATATCCAAAATTGATTATTCCAGTTGCAGAAGAGGATACTACAAGTTGAAGACATTATTTCATTCATCCAAATTATTTTTATTCCTTTATTCATATTCTTTGATTCGTTTTTGGAGACAACCATTCTTTGTGGCGACAATGAAACTAGTGTGGGGTAATGTTGATTAGTCAAACTCTGGCACTTAGTTGAGAAAATATAGAAGGTCCGCATGGGAAAATAGGGCATGTTCAAAGGTGCGAATGGATAAGGGAAACACGTGTGCGGAGGATAAGTTCATATTTCAGGACTTATCCATTTTTGCACATAAGGATCTATTTTTAGAGATGGTGTGCAGAGCACATAAATGAGGTAGAGACTTGCGTGTTTTTGGAGGATTGGATACAAAGAACTTTGCATGGATGTAGGCTAAGAATAGGTTTATCACTGTCAGTTAACTAAAGGAAGTCTATTATTAGCACACTTGCATGTGGGGCTATGGCTATAAAAAGCACATAGCTAATAATAGCATGCAACCTATTCTAGGTGTAGACACCAAATTTGGGTCTTACGACCCCTCGTGCCCGCATCTCATTTCACAACCTAACCTCATCACCTAAACCTTACACAATTATTTATTAATTACCTTATAATTAATAAACCCACATCACCATACCTACCACCTCATTTCGCCACCTCATCATGACCTAGTCCTAACCCTAAACTAACCTAATTAAGACCTATAACTTGGTCTACATCCACACCCATGACTAAATGACTCCTCACCCGCACCTAAAACCAACCTCGTAATGACTTGACCAAGCCCGCAACTAATCCCTTGGGAGAAAAGGAGGGAAAGTTGGCTATTTTACTAAAAATAGCCCACTTTGACCTGACCGATACCGGTTCCTACTCAACCACCGTCGGTTATGTAACCACCATCGGTTCCCTGTAAATGACCTCCCCCAACCAAAAACAAAGTGTGGATTTTTCATTGATCTGAATCAGAAGTCATTGAAAGGATCCAAAGTTTACTTGGCCGAGCAGGGACAAGTGAAGAAACAAGAAGAGTTGGCAGAGGAGGACATCAAGCCGGAGGCTGCCACTGAGTAACCAGAGCCCTGCGACACTCATCCGAACATCGGGAGGGAAGATATCTCATCTTCTGATTGTCAGGTCATCCTGCCTAAGTTCTGCCTTTGTCATCACAGTCCTTGGACCTGCATCCTCATCAATAACCAGTAAGTAGTATCTTGTATGTCCTTTTAATAACATTTCTTGAACTTCTGAATCACAGCCATCATAAGTCTATTCCTAGATCTACTACCCAGCAACACACTACATCTAACTGTCATTCCTCTACCCTTACGTTACCCCAAGAACACCCTCCCCATACTCTCTGAGTCCCTCTCATCACCCCGTTACCTAACCCCACTCATTTACCAGCCTTATAAACAACACAACCACCCTACAACCAACCTTCACCAAAAGCCCCTAAAACATTGCCCCTACCGATATCGGTTAATATCAACCGGTACCGGTGACAGTGACCGGCATCGGTCACTGTGATTCAAAACCAAAAACCAGCCTTTCCTCTACTTGTTTCAACGAGGCAATTAAATTGTGATTTTACAATAATTTGTGTTAATTCATATTAGTAGGGGAACTGACCACCTTCGAAAGGAAGTTTTATATTTCCTGGGCCCAAGGTAGTTCCCTCATTTATTGTCTAATTAAAATCTGGTGGTCTTGTATTCTTACTTGCAGGTAGTCCTTCCAAGACAAAAAGGAGTTCTTCGCAGTCGATCTGATCTTTCTCTACGGTACGTGCACACCCTCTCGACATTCAACAGGTATTCCTCCTAGCCCTAACCCTTATCTGTTTCTCAAAGGAATGAAAGGATAGAAGCAACTCTATTCCAAAAGCTGAAACATTCTGTGCGAAACATTTTGGCACGCCCGGTGGGACCCATTTCGGGTTTCTTTCTTTCTTGCTTGCTTTCATATAGGGAGCATACTTGCTGTTTTCTTCTCCTAAAAATTTCACACGATATTTTCTTATATTTGGTAAAAGAATTTGTCTTGCTTTCCCAGCTTTGCATTAGTGAAAGTCATCTTCTTTGCTTCATCGAATATCATTTTCGATTTGGGTTTAAAACACGTGCATTACATTCTTGCTTGTTGTTTTCAATTCTAGTGAACGTAGATTAAGTAACAGGTCGTACACGTGGGGGTGATTTCCATGGTATTGACAGGAAATTAATCTTACTTTCACTGCACAACACATACCGAATCACTTCACAATTAACACAACAGCCCAAAACATCCCCCCTTTTCCGCGGTATTCCTCCGCCCGATTGAGGTAACCTTATAAGCCAAAACAAACTTGACATTTCCCCTAAGTCTTTTGTTTAGGATTGACATCATTCTGCGTCTAAAGGCATAAGCCCACAATAATTAAAACTAATCCTAGGGTTAGTCTCTGGATTTGCGTGTGCATCTTGCTTGTTTTTAGCTCTGTTTCTCTGTCCTATACTGACAGTGATCACTTCAGAATAGTTTGATAGATGTACTAAGTATTGTTAAAAACTCAAATCAGCAGCTTCTTATAGTTTCTTATACCAGTCCTATTATACCGACATCGGTTAATTGACCGACACTGTTATAGTCTAACCGACATTGGTTAGCAGACCGATATCGGTTACTATCTTTTACAGTCCCTGACAAACCAGCAACCTACCAATTTCACCATTCTGAGGTTGTTTCTATTCCTGATAGATTGAAACCCTACTGTGTACTCTTGTCCATGGTTGTTATCACTCGAAAGCAAGCCGCCACCATGGTTTCACATGCCTGCTCTGTGCCTTTTCCTGAATCACCCCCTTCACATTCTATGGGGAACCCTACGGACACCAGTGAGGTTCCTAAAATCCCTGTAGGAGATAAGGAATTTGTAAAATTTTTGGACGCTAATCCTAGCACTGTACAATATTATTTGTCTCATGCCCCTGACCGTACGCCCGATGGTCAACTCCTTGTTGGCATGCCTATTAGTATAGCTGCTCATTTAGCTCCTTCTCCGCCTGATAACTCCACTTTGCCTTTTGCATCCTTAGCCCCGTCTCCCAATCCAGCGGCTTTAGGGGTTCATACGGCACAGATTGGCTTTCCTTTGGTTAATCTTGGGCCCCACATATCATTACCGCCAACTGCTCCTACCTACCTCTCTCTCTTGCAGATCGCTCCTTTCATGACTTGCTCTACGCCACCTATCCACACAAGCTTTCCTTCTCAAGCTCCGCCCACCTTTTCATTTCCACACACATATCCGAGTGACCTCAATGTCTTATATAGGACATCCCTATTCGGTCACCTCAACACATTCGTCCTCCATACCTTATCAACATTTAATGCCACCATTGTCTAGTAGAGGCCCTTGGCCCAATCCTCTCCATTTTACAACCGCACCATCATCTCATCCAACCATGGATTTCATCAAACAAATGATGGACAAAATGCAAAACTGGAGGCTTTCATTTCAGAAGTCGTAGTACCTTGACATACGAGCAAGTTTGTGGGAGCCTATCCACCCTTCTCGTCCCCTTCATTCATATCCTCCTCAATGGGAATTACCAAAATTTACTCATTTTAATAGTAAGGAGGATCCTCAACAACACTTGCGATCATTTAGACATGCCTGATATCTAATTGCTCATGATGATGCCTTACTACTCCGCACCTTTCCCATGTCCTTATCAGACCCGCCTTGAGTGGTACAAATTGCTTTAAACCAAAGCACTCAATCTTCTCTTTTAACTAACTAGCCCAATCTTTCTTAGATCATTTCTCCATTAACATTGCCAAGAAAGTATCTATCACCGACCTCTATGCCATCCGACAATTTGAAGATGAATCTATCGCAGATTTCATTGGACGATGGCGGGGCCTTATCAACCAACTTACATATGCCTTGCCTCAGGCCGAACTTATCAAACTTTTTACGCGGGCCTGCGCTAAGCACATCTCTCCTACCCTCCAAATTCAAACTTTCCGCACATTTGACGAGGCCTTTACTATGGCTCGAAAACTAGAGATTCGAGCCTTAGAGGAAGAGAAATTGTGGTTACAATGCAACAAAACCCCAATTTCCAAACCCAAGATTCCACCAACAAACCTAACACCACCAATCCTCACCATCGACTGCTTCGAAATCAAAAGGAGCTGTGCACGCGGTGATGGTCAAATCCCAACCACCATCTAATACCCCGCCAAAAACCACCTATAAGTATAAAGCAGAGCCCATCAACTACACTCCCTTGGGAGAAACTTATGGTGTCATCTTAGAAAAATTGCTTAAAGCAGGAGCCATTACCTTACCTCCTGTTAAACCTCACTCCGGTTTGATTCCACCCACGCCATACCTTCTTGGTACAAAGAAAATGACTTCTGTAACTTTCACCACGTAAAGGGACACAGTCACGAAAACTGCAAGATGTTGAAAAACATAGTGCAGGAAATGGTTGATGCAGGGGATATAACCCTCGATAATCCTAATGCCCCCGCTAACCGAAATTTGAAAATCTTCAACAAACCATTCCCGAACCACTCATCTAGCAGTAATGTAAACCAAGATATCTTAGCCGAGGAGAGTGTTCATGAAATCCATGCAGTTTTCGACTCCCAGCCAAAAGCCTCTATCGAAAAAATTCTGAATCAAGCCTCTTCACTAACGCAGGAACCCGAACCCCCTTCATCACCATCAAGACAAGACGAAATTCTTACCGTTCCTTTACCCATCGAGGAATTAACCACCAGAGGTCTCTTCTCATAGATGAGCCTTCTTACACCACATCCTTGCAAGACTGTGAGCGGATGTTATCTAACTTATCTATTTCCCAAACATCTCCTTCTACAATTCTTGCTGTACAAGAGGAAGGCTCGCCACTTCTTTTGTCATCCTTAGACGAGAAACCTCTTGCACCAACATCACCAAATTCTTTAATCATGACGGATCCTCTCAAACATGCCCTCCTACCTATCAGTTCTTCATCGCCTAAATCTTTTCAGTGACCGGTTGACCTCTTAACGCCCATTGATACAGTGCCTCATCTACCCCCTGTATCACACCCACAGTGGACCGGAATCACAACCCACCTTTCTTCCATACAAAAGTTCCTATTCACACGTGAGGATTTTCATCCCTCAGAAGATAGACGAGTCCTATGGGAACATTTGAGTACCCCTATTCTACTCAAATGCAGATGACCGATCCAGACGCCTCTACCATATACCCGAAGTGTTTACAGAAGCTTAAAATGCCTATGTCCTCATCTTCACCCCCCTCATCTCTACCAAATACCTCATCCACCTCTATTAGCCTAACCAAATCTTCCCCTACGCTTGGGACCTCACCAATACCCAGTTTAACACACCCACCCAAATGACTAGATTTATCTAAAAATAAAGCCGTCCATCCACTTAGGAGACAGACTCAATCTCCTCAACCTATGCCTCTATCACAACTAAAACCATCATCGTCACACCTACCTTCCATATTGGGACCTCATCCCTCCACCTTGCATCAATATATCATACCTCCTGTGTTTTCTTTAAAATGACCTACGCCTTCTGCACCCATACAGAGATCCAAGGGTATATCAACACCATCATCCCACGTATCCTGTCCGCCTATCAACCCTAAACAAATTCCATCATCAAAAGATTTGTTTGCTGTCACTCCTATTGCTCCGTGGTTGTTTTCTGATACCACATCATCGGTGGCCTCATCATCTAACCAGCTAAACATAGCTTCTGCACCAAAGAAGCCACGTTTAGTTAAATCCCATTATCAAAATCCCTTGGCTAAACCGCCACCCATACAAATCAACCATACCCCGTCATTACCAAAAACTACCCAGTCAATAGCTTCATCTTCCTCTGACTTTGACCCACTCAAAGGGTCTTACGCCAAAATCCTTGCTATATTGGTGGAGAATGCGACCCTTTCCCTACCCCCACTTAGACCTTATGATCCATCTAAACCTCGACCTATAGGTTATGATGAGTCTAAAATCTACGCTTACCACCGCACACCAGGACATGATGTAGAAGGATGCAAAGTGTTGAAAGCCATACTTCATCAGTCACCTCTCTCAGACAGAAAGGTTAAACAAGACAACTTACGAAGGGAGAAACCTTTAGCTTCAATCTCCTCTCCTATACCACCTGTCCTCGCTTCATCAAAATCTATCATTATTACAACCCCACCTCTCGAAGACCATGACTTATCCCTACCATCCTCCTCCTCTCATGTTCACGAGATCAACATGATTAGTGTTGCCACTCGAGGGCAGAAAAACAATGGGAAGGCGAAAGAAAGCACACCTGCGGCCTCTCTTTCTCCGTCCACCATCCCGATCGCACCACCACCTAAAGTGGTTATTCGTGGACCCGCCTACCCCGTCTCTAATGGAGTTGCCCACCAAACCATGATCAAACAGCTTCACCAATCACCTGTAAAAATGACACTGTATGATCTCATTCAGACTTTTGAATCTCATCGACAAGCTCTCGTTGACATCCTCCAAGGGATAGAGGTCTTACCTAATGAAACCTTGCCTGTTACCTCCATTCTAACACCCAATCACATTGCTTTGCTCACCAAACAACCTATCTCCCCAACCACTTCTGTCTCTGTACAGCAAGCCGCTGCTGTCAGTTTCTCCGAAGATGAAATTGTTGACTTTGGTGCAGAAGATCCTGACCCTACTCTTTTCATCTCAGCTTATGTCTGGGACATTTGGGTGCGTCGTGTTATGATTGATGGGGGCGCTAGTCTAAACATCATCTCTTCAAAAGCCTTCCAACAACTGAATATCCCTTCTAGCTGCATGTGTGCCAACCCCATCATGTTGCGGTCATTCAATGATGCTATTACTTCTACCTTAGGCACCGTGATCCTTAACATTCATGTAGGACCATGTACTTTACCCGAACTCTTCTATGTCCTTGAGGGAGAGTTCCAATACAATATGTTGTTAGGCCGCCCTTGGATCCGGGCTATGGGATGTGTTCCCTCCACCTTACATAGATGCATAAAATTTGAGTACGAGGGGAAGTCCTACACCGTAAAAGCTGATCCTCCCCCCTTCAAAACCTGTAATATGTTATATCGCCCTAACAATGTGCTTGTACTAGTCAACACACCCATTCGTCCAACCCAACCATCCACTTCAACCACACCTCTACCATCCACTTCAACAGCACCTACACCTTCAACCAATGAAACCGCCATCGCAAATACCACTTCCTTTCCCACAGCTAACATCCCAACCTCTCGACCCCTTAGTAGATGTTTTTCAACGCCTTACGCTGGGGGAGTATCGCCTATATAACGTTAGTTCTTTCCATACCCCAAAGGAGTATGACAGTTACATGCGCATCCTACCTACGATCGTCGCGTGGGGAGGTAATCTCTACGGACCACCTAATTGCCGCACCAACCTAACGTATGGGGTGTCGACGCATCCTCCATTACCCCGAACCTCCTCTTGGTGTGGTTCCTTTCCAATCTGATTTTCAACACCGACAAATCATCGTTTCGCCCTCACCTTCTTCGACTCACCGTGCTTGGAAAGGCTTTGGTTTTGGTCTTTATGAACAAGGCCGACATACAATCATTCCCGTAACTACACGCAAGCACAATGATCATAGTGGTCTCGGATTTCCTGAAACACTTACACCGAAGGAACCTCGTGTCAGTTGTCTCCTAGAAGATGATGACGTCACCCCTACCAAACCATCATCACCCATTTTTCCATCGTCACCTACACAGAGTCGATAGATCCCGAATCTATCCTCCTAACTTTTTTTTTTTTTTTCATAAATGCTATCTTCCTAGGTCCTCTCACTTATCAACGTGATAATGAGGACCCATCTTCTCTTCCCTTTTTGTATCCAGACATGATCGAAGAGGATTCACCTTCAATTAATGTTGTTGAGTGCCAAGATGACGACTCCATCCTCACTTACCTTGGTGCGGATGACTCCTATATTCAACGCACCTTACCATCTGAAACTCAAACCATGTTGAATGAGTCGACTATAGAAATCAACATCCACATGAAGAGGATCCTCACATTGTGAAGATATTAGACAATCCCTTAACACATCGTAACAAGCCGCCTTTACTACCTTTCTCCATACCCGCAACCAATCTTTCGCTTGGTCCTACGCGACATGCCAGAATTGATCTCGACATTGCTGTCCATAACATTACCTCGAAACCCGATTCCAAGCCGGTTAAATGTAAAACCGAGAAAATGCATCCACGCATTGCCCTCTTGGTAAAAGAAGAACTTCAACGACTCCTTTTTGTTTCCTTCATTCTCGCCTATTGACTATCCTCAATGGATTTCTAACATCGTACTACACATCACTAAAGTGATGGGGGACTTCGGATATGCATGGATTTTCGAGACCTTAACCTCGCTTGCCCCAAGGATGACTTCCCCTACCAAGTATTGATCAACTTGTTGATCTCATTGCTGGTCATGAGATGCTTTCTCTCATGGATGGATTTTCGGGATACAACCAAATTTTGGTAGCCCCGGACCGATCAACATAAACGCCTTCATCACTCCTCGGGAACCTTCATTATCGTGTCATGTCATTTGGCCTTAAGAATGCTTTGGTGTGACCTATCAGCGGGATATGACTTACATTTTTCATGACATTATGCACACTATCCTTGAGGATTATGTCGATGATCTTCTTGGAAAATCTAAACATCGCAGTGAACATCTCGATGTTTTAACCATTATTTTCGATCACTGTTACAATATTCTGTTCGCTTCAACCAAAGAAATGTGTCTTTGGTGTCCTTTCAGGAAAATTCTTGGTTTTATCGTCTCTTTGCGTGGCATTGAGGTCAATCCATCTAAAGTCAAAGCTATCCTAGAAATGCCCCCACCCAAAAACCTCAAACAATTGCGTAGTTTACAAGGTAAACTTCAATCTATCTGGCGTTTCATTTCCCAACTCTCGGATCGATGTCAACCTTTCCATCACCTTCTTAAAAAGGACATTACCTTTCAATGGAGCGAAGAGTGTCACCAAGCCTTTGAAGCTCTCAAAGCCTATCTCTTGTAGCCACCCGTGCTTATCCCACCTCAGGATGATCGCCCTTTCTACCTTTACCTTTCTGCCACTGACCATGCTATAGGAGCCATGCTCGCACATCGGGACTCGGCACATCGAGAACAAGCCGTTTATTATATAAGTCGTACTCGTGGATTACGAGACTAGGTATACACATGTAGAAAAATTGTGCCTAGCCCTATCATTCGTAGCCACCAAACTCCGACACTACCTCCTGAATCACAAAACTTTTGTCATCACCAACGCAGACCCCATTCATTATATGTATGCCAAACCACATCTAAACCAACACATCACCCGATGGCTTATGCTCCTCGCTGACCTCGACCTTGAATTTATACACCAGAAGTCAATCAAAGGACAAACTATTGCAGACCAACTCACGGAGGCCCCTTTACCTAGGGAACAATTTACCAATTTTAATTTCCCGATGAACTCATCGCTACTCTTTCACTCAGGGAGGAGTCATATCCAATGACCCTCTTCTTCGATGGATCCAAATGCCAGTGCGGCGGAGGAGCCGGCGTTGTTCTCATTCCTCTTGACGCTGAGCCTATGCCTCTTTCATTCCGGCTCGATTTCCCCTGCACTAATAATACAGTGGAATACGAGGCCCTTGTTTTGGGTCTCTGTGTTGTGTTACACTTAGGTGTCAAATCTATCAACATTTTTGGTGACTCTCAATTGGTAGTCAACAAGTTATGGGCATCTACCAATGTAAAAATGAGGAACTTCAAAAGTATAAACATTACGTGGATTCACTTTGACCTTATTTACTCATTATTCTATCCAAACCATTCCCCGCTCCACTAACAAATTTGTGGATACTATGGCTTGCTTAGCCTCACAAATTCCTACCTCACCAACTGACTCTGACATATTCGTCTTGGTCCAACAACTCTTTGCACCATCTTACTCAGCCTCTAGTTGTTTGTATGATAAATAATGTGTCTCGGTTAATTCGCAGGATACCTGGTATCACCAATTTCACGACTACCTTACAACCTCTATTCTCCCACCTGACCTAACGAGTACCGGCAAACGTGCTTTTCTTAAAAGTGTTTCTCATTATGTCATCATGGGGGGACTCCTTTATAAATGTGGCTTTGATGGCATCCTCCTTTGATGTCTAACTAGCGCGGAGGTCACCTATACCATCCAACAAGTCCACGACGGTATTTGTGGTGGACATTTTAGTGGCCTTGCCGTGGCCAAACGAATCCTTCACCTAGGCTATTATTGGCCTACTCTTAATAACGACTGCTATGAATATGTTAAGCGTTGTGTTATGTGTTAACAACATGCCAACCTTCAACATACTTCTAGCCATCCGCTATGTGTCACACGAGATCTTTGGCCTTTCTCACAATGGGGTTTAGACCTTATTGGTGAGATTCACCCACCCTCTTCGCAACATCACCGATGGATAATCATAACAACCGAATATTACACAAAATGGGTGGAGGCCATTCCACTCATTTCAACCAAAAAAGAAAAAATCGTAGAATTCGTTAACCATCACATTATCTGTCATTTTGGTGTTCCTCATCGCCGATAAGATAATGGTAAATCTTTCAAAAATAAGTTGTTACAAGACCTTTGTGACAACTTTGGTATCAAACTTAGTTTCTCATCACCTTACTATCCACAGGCCAATGGTCAGGCTGAATCTTCTAATAAAACCCTAACCAAAATCCTCATGAAAGTTGTTAATGATTCTGGAAGAAATTGGCATGATCATATCCCCTTTGCCCTTTGGGCTTATCATACTAGCATTCGTACCTCCACTAATGCCACACCATTTTCTTTGGTATATGGTACCGAGGCTGTCTTGCCTCTCGAAATACAAATACCCTCCTCGTAATATCTCTTTAGGATATTCTCACCAACGATGATTTCCGCCAGAGTGGTTAGCCCAATTAGAGCTTCTTGACGAGCGTCATCTTACGGCTCTTGACCACCTTCAAATCTATCAAAAACGCATCAAGCGTGCTTATGATAAGCGACTTCATGAGCGTACCTTTAAGGTTGGTGATCTTGTCCTCAAAGAGAATCAACATGTAACCAAACTAGAAAAGAGCAAACGTGGCAAATTTGCTCCCAATTGGATTGGGCCTTACATTATCACTCACACTTATGGATCAGGCACTTATCATTTAGCTTCGCTTAATGGTAAACCTGAGCCTGAGCCCCTTAATGCCTTGCATCTTCGACCATTCTACTGTTGAATTTAGTGTTATATCACTTCTTATCTACCTTGCGCTCGTCCCTTGAGCCCATTTACCATCGCATACACTTTGTTTCCTACATCTCAAAATCAAATCAAGCTCACATGGTTTGATTATCACCTCCCCTTAAAGATGCCTTCCCCTTTTTAGACTAGTCCATGACTTCAAAGTATCACAATGACACATTCTTAACTAAACACTTATGGGATTTTCTTGAGTCAAACTTCCTACAAAACTAGATGCTTTATGCCCAACGGACATCTAGACCTCGAAATTATACATAGACTGCTCCCTCGAAGGACAACTATATGCCAAACTATTGCTGCTATTATATATAGACTGCTCCCCCGAAGGACAGCTATACACAAATGCCGCATCTGCTACTATAAATAGACTGCTCCCTTGAAGGACAACTATACACAGTCAGCCTTTATCAGAAGCTTCTCGCATTGATCAGCTTCGTGAAGACCTCAAGAGTAACAAAATACATATCCCTTTTAGACTTCCCACATCGATCAGTCTATATTTAGCAAAATAAAAGCCACATTCAAAAGCACTTTTGAGTCATGGACTTGTCTATTTAGGTTTGGTTCTCTTTCGTCAGAATAATCACCTTGTAACAAGCTCTCAGCACCCTCACCCATATCTACCACCTCACCTCACCATTTATCAAAGCAAAAGAACTCAAGGGACGTGACGTAATACCCGATATATTGTGATTATACCACTCTTTTCACCTATCAACTTCTCGTCTATGCAAGGTACATAGGGTTTAACTTCATTCTACGTTATTATGTGGTTTGTTTGGCTCTTCTCAACTACGGGACACTTTTGCCTCTTTTTCTCGACTCTATGATTATGTGTTGACCTTAATCAAGATACGGTTCCCTACCACTTGGGTAGGCTAACTTTCGCTTCACCTATACCTATACCAACATCGCCAATTCCTTACCAACACCAACAACATTACCCTACCAATATCAATATTTTTACCAACCAACAAATTGCCTAACCATACCTAAATTGCCTGAATTCACCTCTCCCTAGTCCTAAGGGAGAACTACATCGGTCTGAGGCCCCTCCTTGCTTTGTGCAAAGGGCTATGTAGGCAGCACTTAGGAGACATGGTGTCTCCCAAGGTTAGCTCGACCATCCCCTACCATAACCTATCATGTGTTGTAAATATACATATTTTAGTGTATTTCTTTTCACAACATTCATCTTTATCATTTTTTTCAAAACAAACATTCACAACGCGACCCTTCTTATTATTATAACTCAAATTAACATACATATTTAGTTTTTAGATGTTAAACAAATACATCTTCTCTATCATCGACTCGCAGGTCGGCATCCTTATTTATTCTTATACTCCTATGAAATTCACTTAGACCCTTGCGCCTCCTCCCGAATCCGGTGGTGATCGTGATCATTGACGCCCTCACTTGGCCTTTCCATCCTCAAAGGTGCCACTACTATTGGTTCCTCCCACTGATCCGCCAACATCTCTTGTAACATACGAATACGTCCTCTCGCGTGGAGGAATCTTACCTCTAGTCTCTCTACTCGTAACTGTGAAACCTCTAATAATCTCGTTGTCTCATTCACCTGTGTTTGAAGTTAGTGAACCAAATCTTGCAGATGATCTCTCCACTGTAATCACAAAGCTATGTCGGGCACTCACGTGCACCTCGCAGCTAGCTCGCTACCCACCATACTCTATAGGCCTCTCGTCGTTTCCCACATCCATTACCCTACGATTTGGCCTGCTATCTCTTGGCCCTTCTCGGAGGTGTCGGGTGGGGAGGTGAGAATGTTACCTTGGCGTCAATCCTCATGTATGGTCTATATGTCATAGGTATATCCCGAATGAACCCAAATTGTCGCCGCACGTGATCTAGAGGAATCCTCTCGTACTCTCACCGGCCTGTGCCTCGCGATCCACCTCAAGTTCTCTACACCCTCAACTCCTCGGCCTATATTCTCTGTCACCATGTAGTTCCCGTAAGGCCTCCAAAAATATCCGCAATCGTCACCATCTCCCATACTATCTATAATACTCGATGTCATCTATCATGGCTCGGGATCTCGGCTCTTGTTCTCTATCTGGACCCATTGTCTCGGATCCCAACCTCTCGCACTCGTCTCTCCCGACTTGATGGGTCGGCCTATTGGGCACACACAAACTATGTGCTCATAGGCCCAACAATGTAATAAGTATGAACAATCCAGTGTCATCCTGTGTTTTCACCTGCAGGCCCATAAACCCCTGTATAACTCCGCCAGATATGCGGGTGCCCATGTGAAAGTCACGCTCATTTCTATCATTTCCCAAATAACACTCATCAATTCTTTTGGAACTCTTCCGCCATCCGCCCTCGGTAATGCATAATACCCCACCGCTATCATTAATACTACTGCAACCTTGTTGCCTCAGGTGTGTTGCCGCATACATTATACCATAAGTGAATGTTAAACCTCGCTGTGTCAAATCTCGTGTGTATGGACCAAATACTGTTGTTATCACTCCCCGCGCCGCGCTAGGCAATGCCTGATATACTGGTTTTCCTGTAATTGGGAGTCTCAAAATACGGAACACATCTTCCAACATCACTGTCATCTCCCCTATTAGTAGATAGAAGGTATTCTTTTCTAGATTCCATCTCTCAATCAACGCCTACAACATAGCATGGTTACATGCGATTCGTGAATAATAGCAAATTCCACTTAACCCTAAACAATTTATCAATGCCCATTTAGCTGGTGTTACATCCGCTCGGATTCGTGACAACAACACTGGCATAGTATCATTCATCCTTAACCCTACTTCCGTCTGCATACATCAAAACGACACATAATTATTCAATAAAACAAATCTCCACGGGTTTTTTCTCACATTCTGGAAACTCCTACAGTAACCGGTATCGGTTATAGATAACCGATACTAGTTTACTAACCGATATCTCTGGTTACCTCTAAACGATATCGGTCATCACAATCTTATACAACGCTTAAAAACATCCCCTACGATAATTATTTTGCTCATTTACCCCTCTTTGTACCTACAAACATACGTGAACACCCTGCTTACCTACCCCATAACACTCACTCTACCCCAAACCCTTGCCTATCACCTTTTCTTTCTCATCTCTACCCTCTTACCTTCTCTCATCCTATTCATCAAAACATGCAAGAATTAAATTACAACCAAACAACTTACCTCTTGGGATGCAGCAGCTTGAGGTGGACCCTGTCTTCCCTCTCGTCTCTCCCTGCTGGATGCTTCTCCTCGTTCAGCCATGTTCACCACCCTTTTCAAATATAACTTGCCTTTCTGCCTTCTGAATCTCAGCCCACACTCACTTTACCTGTCTCTTTCCTCCTTATCACTCAATTCTCTCATGCAATTACCTATCTCAGTCATCAAACAGCGTCGCATTCACGTATTTAACTTCTTGCATGACTCTAAAAATAAGAACTTAAGTTGCCACCCAAGCTTTTCTATTTTTAGAAAAGCTCATTTTGGAATAACCGGTATCGGTTACCTAACGATATCGGTCTATCCTCTACCGACGTCGGTTATCTAACCGATATCGGTCACATGCCTACTTTTTCTTAAACATAGTCCTTTCCTTTATTTTCTACCCAATTTTTGTGGCGCCCGCCTCTTTTTCTTGCATAACAACACTATTATCCATATTTGTCATCAATATCACATCAATATCTCATCACAATTTCATCAACACCATCAATATATAAACCATGTGAATCAAACTCATCATCTATATATACACACATTCCATTTCAAAATCCATCAACACCATCAACACCATATATATCCATGTGAGTCAAAATCATCATATATGTATACATCAAAGGTTTCAAATATACAACTTTCCTCGCATAGGGGCCTCTCGTGATCTCATAATAATACAAAGCTGGCATGTAGGCCACAATAATCTCATCAAAATCTCGACTCGGCTCGCAGGCCAGTCTCTCATATCAAAAATATACTTGGCTCATAGGCCGGTATCAACTATACAACCCGTACTCGGCTCGCAGGCTGGTATATACAACAAGATGAATAAATGAATGAATGAATCATATGTGGGCACGCAGGCCTCTATATACATAACCGGTTCGCAGACCGGTGCCTATATCCAATGTACAAACAAAAACACCTATCTCCGCTCCAGGGATGTCTCAACTCTCCCCACCACCCTCAGCTCCTCTCCCTGCGGGTCCTGGCGCTGGCTCCCACCTCCTCCCTGGCACCGACCCACCGGATGTAGCTGCACCCCCGGGATCTTTCGACTCGAGAGGTCTTGGCTCTGTGCACCGCATATGGCTGATAGTCAGCCCCGGTACCATCAAGGACATCCTGATAATACCGGGCCTCCGCTCTCGCCTCCATATAGCGGGCCCGTGCCACCATAGCTACTGGGGCTGGTCCCCCAACTCCTAATAACAATGGCCCCTGTCCTACCAATACACCCGTGCTCATGGTGTGGGTGCCGCTGGTGGTGATACGCACTGCACTGTGCATGTGGCGCCGTGCCATTGTGGTGCCTGTGGCGGTGCTCGTGGTGGTGTCATGGCTGTACTGGCGTGGTTGTGCCTATACCTGTGCCTGGGCTAGCTGCCCCTGTAAGACACCTATCTGTGCCTGTGCAGCAGCAAGCTACCCCTATAACAACTACACCTATCCCCTGAGCTGGTCCCTCTCTGCTATAACAGCCACTAAGTCTGGCTGTACGGGCTGTGCTCTCCTCACTACTCTCTCCCCTGCCCACCATACCAAAAATGATCCTGTGCAGCCGGCGTCGTCCACGGTATCATCTGCCTAGCCCTTTGCTACCCAATCTGTGTCCACGGGCTATGGTGCAGGCAGTGGGGCCTCTACATCCTCCCTCCGGTACTGAGGGAAGGGAGGTGGCTCATCCTGTCGTAGCCCCAACTGCCGTCGTACCCTCTCCAGGGGTATCCGCTCATACTCTCCCGGCCTCCGTCCTACTATCCAGAAAGTATACTGGATCCAGCGCAACTATGATCGGGCTCCTCCGCGGGCTGATGACCTCTGTAAGGCCTCCATACAATATCCAATGCGGTCATGCCCTCTAGCAAATGACGGTAGTAAGCTACATCCCATCCGGCGAGCACCGCTCGTGGCTGGCCCACGACCCCCAACCACCTCTGAAAACCATATCTGTATATCACCTGTGGCCCTGGCTGCTGGGGCAGCCCTACTGGTCGAATACATATGATGTGCTCATATGCCCAGCAGTGTAACAAAAATGTGGAACAAATCCCGAATCACCTCATCGGTGATAGCCCCACAGCTCTCTGTATAGCTGCACCAGGTATACTGGTGCCCAAGCATAGCACGTATGCTCCTCCACCATCTCGTGTAGCACCCCCATCAACGCATGTGGAAAGCGGCCTCCCTCTGAGTCCGGGAGGGCAAAGCATGTGATGCCTATCATCATCAACATGGCAAGCCGTGTCTCATGTCTGTGGGTGCGATACATGTCCCCATAGGCAATGCTCACACGCTGTGATAAGTCAATAGCGTGGCTGCATCCCCAAATACCTGTAGAATGTTGTCCATAGTTGTCTCTGCATCTACCTGGAATACTGCCTCTCCTACGATCGGCAGTCTCAGGATGCGATATACATCCTCTAAGGTAATAGTCATCTCTCCAGTCGGGAGATGGAACACATTGGTCACCGGATCCCATCTCTCGATGAGGGCAACCATAAGACTGTGATCCCTATCTATAGCCCTATATCGCTGGACTCCACCGAGTCCCACCTCACGCATAATGGCCCACTGCGCTGCGGACACGTGTGGCCGCATCCGTCTCAACAGTGGGGGCATCCTATCCCGCATAGTCAGCTGCTGACGTGCCTGCACAAATAACCCACTTCATTAGACCTACCCTTTCAAACAACAACTACTTTAACCTTCTATACCCCCTTTTAACCACCCGACCACACCCCGACTCTATAACACACACCTACACCCACCTATTTTACCCTAAAAACATTTACGATATCCCCTTTCCTTATTTCGCCCCCTACCAATCACTCAGCTCTACTCTCGCCATTTACCTATGCCCCTACCAATTTAACACCTCCCCATTCATACCCACCACCTAATCTATCCTAACCGCACCAACCATTTCCCCCACCCATCACCCCTCCTATCAACCTCTCCCCCTTCCCTCTTCACCCCCAAAACACACCCACATAACAACAACCCACAACAATAAACACACAGCCCAAATCACTAATAACAAAACACCCAAAAACTAAGGACCGGTACCGGTCACCCATGACCACCACCGGTCCCCTCCCCAGCATCTCTCCACCGCCGCCGGTCGACATCCAACCGACACCGGTTAACTAAAAAACCACCTTACCCGAAGAATTCGTGACCGATGTCGGTCGCTTAGCGACCGACATCGGTCACTGTAAAATCACGGAGCCGAACCCGACGCGGCCCCCCAACCTCATTTTTTGCCTATTACCCACTTTTTACCCAATGAAAAACCCTAAAAACCTACCCACCCTACCATTTTAGCCTAACTAACCTACCTACCCTCTCTATTTTCCAAACAACTTCCATTTATTCATTCTTTTATCAAAACATTGGATGCCTACCCAAAACCCAAATCTAGCTTAAAAATTTAATTCACATAATGAGAGGTTTCAAACCTACCGGTACGACGACATATCGTCATCGTGGTGGGATAGGTGGTGGTGGTCCACCTGGTCCAAGACTCCCCTGCTCCTCCTGGGTGTGCCATGGCTATAAATCCCTTAAATCCCCGATGGGTCCTCCACCAATCAAATGATGCCTCCTACTCACTTGGGCCTACCAACCACTCACTTCTCCACTCAAATAGTGCCACCTCAGCCGACAAATTCAAACAATCTCACTAATACACCTCAGACAACTAAAATTGGTTTTCAAATTGACAATATGACAATGACAAGCCGTATTTTTTATTTTTATAGGTTTTTCGACCTATAACCGATATCGGTTCTATTATGCCCTAAAGAACCGGTATCGGTCATATAACCGATACCGGTCATAGAGAATCGATATCGGTTTAATACCACCTTTTCCCCAATTTCTGCCCTTATTCACTAATCTCCCTTTCTCACCACATCGCCTATACCCTCCTTTGCTAAATAGCCTTTGTTGACTTCATTGGCCCGACCCAAGGCCAAAACCAATCATTTGGCCCGACCCAAGGCCGCAACCAATCATTTGGCTCGACCCAAGGCCGCAACCAATCATTGGCCCGACCCAAGGCCGCAACCAACCATTCGGCCCGACCCAAGGCCACAACCAACCATTTGGCCCGACCCAAGGCCGCAACCAACCATTTGGCCCGACCCAAGGCCGCAACCAATCATTTGGCCCGACCCAAGGCCGCAACCACCCAATCGGCCCGACCCAAGGCCGCAACCAACCATTTGGCCCGACCCAAGGCCGCCACCAACAAATCAGGCCCGACCCAAGGCCGCACCACTCAAATACCTCACCCAAAACCAACAAATTACAATTTTACCCACCCATCCTATAGCTTTTTGTTCAATCGAGCTCACCTGTTCATGTTTTACCATGATTAGGGTACTTGACTTGATCAGTCGACCAACTTTTCCTAGACCTAGACCGTGACATTTATCTCAACCAAACCAACCATTTGGTACTATTGAACATGCCTAAACGTTCCTGTACCTTACCCGTTATATCCCCTGGAGCTACTTCCTATGCCTTGGATACCAGGATTATATCACCCTTGTTTGGATAAACTATCGACCTTTGCCTATGAATTGCTTGTTTGCTCTTCAAATCATGTACCCTGGTCGCACTACTGCATTTCAACGTGCGTCTGCTTCTTTGGACCTACCCCACCATCTCACCATCATCTCAACACCATTTACCCTTTATCAACTCTATCCCTGATTTCACGCTACCTCAATCTGTGATAGATTTGAGGGGGATTACCTATACCCTTAACAGGGGTAACCACTTCATATTATTGTCGCAGCTTTACAAGACAAGCTACACGACAATAAGGGGCTAATGTAGACACCAAATTTGTGTCTTACGACCCCCTGTGCCCCGCATCTCATTTCGCAACCTAACCTCATCACCTAAACCTTACACAATTATTTATTAATTACCTTATAATTAATAAATCCACATCGCCATACCTGCCACCTCATTTCGCCACCTCATCATGACCTAGTCCTAACCCTAAACTAACCTAATTAAGACCTATAACTTGGTCTACATCCACACCCATGACTAAATGACTCCTCACCCACACCTAAAACCAACCTCGTAATGACTTGACCAAGCCCGCAACTAATCCCTCGGGAGAAAAGGAGGGAAAGTTGGCTATTTTACTAAAAATAGCCCACTTTGACCTGACCGATACCGGTTCCTACTCGACCGCCGTCGGTTATGTAACCACCATCGGTTCCCTGTAAATGACCTCCCCCAACCAAAAACAAAGGGTGGATTTTTCATTGATCTGAATCAGAAGTCATTGAAAGGATCCAGAGTTTACTTGGCCGAGCAGGGACAAGTGAAGAAACAAGAAGAGTTGGCAGAGGAGGACATCAAGCCGGAGGCTGCCACTGAGTAACCAGAGCCCTGCGATACTCATCCAAACATCGGGAGGGAAGATATCTCATCTTCTGATTATCAGGTCATCCTGCCTGAGTTCTGCCTTTGTCATCATAGTCCTTGGACCTGCATCCTCATCAATAACTAGTAAGTAGTATCTTGTATGTCCTTTTAATAACATTTCTTGAACTTCTGAATCACAGCCATCATAAGTCTATTCCTAGATCTACTACCCAGCAACACACTACATCTAACTGTCATTCCTCTACCCTTACGTTACCCCAAGAACACCCTCCCCGTACTCTTTGAGTCCCTCTCATCACCCCGTTACCTAACCCCACTCATTTACCAGCCTTATAAACAACACAACCACCCTACAACCAACCTTCACCAAAAGCCCCTAAAACATTTCCCCTACCGATATCGGTTAATATCAACCGGTACCGGTGACAGTGACCGGCATCGGTCACTATGATTCAAAACCAAAAACCAGCCTTTCCTCTACTTGTTTCAACGAGGCAATTAAATTGTGATTTTACAATAATTTGTGTTAATTCATATTAGCAGGGGAACTGACCACCTTCGAAAGGAAGTTTTATATTTCCTGGGCCCAAGGCAGTTCCCTCATTTATTGTCTAATTAAAATCTGGTGGTCTTGTATTCTTACTTGCAGGTAGTCCTTCCAAGACAAAAAGGAGTTCTTCGTAATCGACCTGATCTTTCTCTACGGTACACGGACACCCTCTCGACATTCAACATGTATTCCTCCTAGCCCTAACCCTTATCTGTTTCTCAAAGGAATGAAAGGATAGAAGCAACTCTATTCCAAAAGCTGAAACATTATGTGTGAAACACTAGGATTTCATAAGTGGTGAAGGAAAGTCCCCACCCTTATAAATATGTAGTGAACTGCATAGTAGAGCATATAATATAAAAGAATGAGTAGAGAGATAGATGTATGTATGTATGTATGTATGTATGTGTGCAAGACTAGACTATTATATCAGATCTATGCACGTATGGGCATAGAATGCCATTACTATAAGAAGCTTTTGTGTAATTGTCATATTTAATATAATGGAGGATATTGGCTGAATCTAAGTGTTAGTTCTGTGTGTATTTAGATCTAGTATGTTCTTGATTTCATCATGGTTAATACTTAATTTTGTTCTCCCTTAGATATAGATCTAGCATGCTCTGTAGAATGATGTATTAATAATGGAACTGCATGTATTAAGTCTTCATCATGCTAACATCCTGCAACAACAACCCTAAAGAGGGACTTGGTACCTTTGCACGCTTTGGGTGAGTGCTCATTCGAGGCTAAGTGATGTGTCAGTGCGCCCAAGGTCTTATTGGTGAATTCTAGGCTACATCATTGGTTCTTTTCTGGGACCTCTTTTTTAGTTGTTTTCAAGATGGTTCACAATGAAGACATACCGGTTGACCTTAGCAAGTGTTGAAGAGTGGATACATGATCTAGAAGAATAATACGCATGGTATTTTAGAATTGGATCTTAGTTTAACGTACACGTCTGGGTGGAATAGAACCTATATGCCAATTTATATGAGAACTTCTTCATTATCTTTCTAGTATAATTATACGAGTGGTTGATTGCATATGTATCTAAACAGAATTGGAGGTATCGCGCACTTGTTTGGACACATGAAGAATTTCAGGCCCTTTATGATGCTGATATGATTTGGACTTGATTTGTGGATACGTGGTTCCATGGCATTTTAAAAATTTCTATCTTGGAGTACTAAATTTCCACTTATTCATGCCCAGAGGTAGTTGAATTCCAATTTTTACAATATCCAAGGTGAACTTACCTGTAAGGAATTCCACTTGTGATTAAGATTCGATGGTAACTTTAAATTTGGAGAGTAAACTGATGTTTAACTAAACCCCACCACACGTGGGGTTGGAGCAATTTTAGTGAAAGATGGCAGACCTAGAGATAGAAAGGTAGAGAGGAAAGGCAACTTAAGTATAATGAGGCACGCGAGAGGGAGATCGAGAAGTAGCAGGAGGTTGCAGAGCAAATGGCATTGTGGAGAAATATAGTTCGGGAAGGAGTTGAAGTTCACACAGAAGACGTGGAACCGAGCCTCAGAACTCCCCCATTTGGGAAAACATGATAGAGAACCCTCCTTGGCCTAACGTAGAAGCACACCAAAAGAAATGACCTAGGCCATGGGATCAGTCCGAATCCACCTAGAAACCTTGCTCTTGCACTTGGTTTTCTAACATCTAGTACAACAAATAGTCAACAAGTTAATTCAAGTAGTGGAAGAGTAGGATCGAGTCTTATAAAAGGCGCAATGATGGTACTGTAAACATATTTTTGTATGGGATTACTTTTTGGGTGTATCATCTACACGTAACTCGTGCACGTCGATTTTTAGACTAACGTCTTGAAGTGGTAACGCTTCACTGAGACTATAGGGTACAATTCGGTTCTACTATTAAGACACGGGAAGCACATCTTCTCGGTCCAAAACAAACTATAGGTGTGAGATCGGGAGGCATAGGTAGCTCTAGTTCCAGAGGGTCTAGTGGTTTTAGAGGTATGGGAAACCCAAGAGATTCTAGATTAGGTGGGAAGGGTCTAAACCAACCCCAAAATATTACATGGAGATGTCTCTTTGTCTTCTAGAGTATAGGGGCACGAGTAAGATGTTCTTGAACATATGCACATGTGTGAAATATTGTGTCATGTAAAAGGGATCATAGCTTTTGAGCATAGGGAAAGCTAATTTGCTACTACATTACAAGGGTGTGCACACAGCTAGTACAAAAAGTGTTACCCCGATCAAAATTAAGTGTATTATGCAAAGCATTAAAAGATGTTTTCTTAAAAGAGTTCTATATCCTGGAATTTGAGTAGAAGATTATAAGTGCACTTAAGGACACTAAGCAAAGCACTACCGAGAGTATTAAAGAGTATGATTCCAGATTTAAAACACTATTATCTAAGCTTTCTTATGATATACACACAAGCCAACATGCACAATGGTTCCTTGGGGGCCTAATTACAACTTTTAGAAGGGCATTATCACATAAGGCATAAACTCATCCACGTGAAGCACTTGAAGAAGCATTATGTGTTGAGGAAGTTGGAAGTATAGATATTGGGGTGAGCCCATTTTTAGAAGCACATATCGCAGCTATGGAAAAAGTAGTTTGAAAAAGTATCAGCAAATTCAGCACATGAGATATGCAAAGGGATTTGGTGTACAAATTATGAAGTAGAAGGTCACACTATTAGTGTAAATTCACAACATCCCCAAATGAGTTATGGATCTACTTTTCTAAGGAAAACTCATTTGGTGTGAATGCACAACATTGAGTTTTCTCCAAGGTGTGGGACCTGGCAAGGTGAGAAAACTCTCTAGATTAAAGTTGGTTCTTACTCCTTTGTTTAGGTGTATGCATGCAATTTTGAGAGGTTTTGGTTTAAAATCCTACTCTAAAACTACCAAGGAGACATGGCTGAAAGAAAAAAATAGGAAATGGAAAAAAAAATAAGCAAAAAGGAGAGGTGATACACCAAAGGAGTGTTAAACTCCTTTCTTTAAAAAAATAGACATAAATCATGAAGATTGCAGCAACAAAACTACACAAATTACTAGAATGCAATGAAGGATCAGAAGACAATAATAAATGCATGAGAGGATTAAAATTGATCACAAAACATACATTATCATGTCTAGATTTGATACAATACATTGCAATAGAAAAGAGGCAAAAAATGTGTTACAATCTCCATGGGAGGTCTGAAACTCCTTCAAATCCACCTGCTAAGGAGAAAAGAAGAGCTTGTAGAAGCAAGAACATCCAACATTACAAAATGAGCCAAATATGGCTTTTAATGGTGAAGCAGAATGAAGGGAAAGCAAAAATGTGGGAAAATGATCTTTTGATCTCCAACCACCGACAAGATTCATTAAAACAACAAGGTCACCCTCACAAATCCATTTTTCTATGTATTTGGCCATGCTGGAGAAGGAACGAGTGCCATACTTCATCAATTTTGGTGGTTGGGGGTCGGTTTTGCATTTTTTCCCATGCCAAAGACATTTCTTCATTTTTCTCCTAAAATAATGCACCAAAAATCAAATTGAATAATTTATTGTGTAGAGAATTTCAATATCTTTCCAATGACACCAAGAATGTAAAAAACCAAGCTCTGGATCAAAAGATATGGCCCTCTGAAGATTTAGGACAAAAAATGGTGAAAACAAGGTAAACATTAGGTCGGCAGGGTCAAACTTTAAAATTTTGCCTTTTGGAAAATTTTCCCATAAACCTCTACACCTCTACCTCTCTTGGTCATGTGTCACCTTCCCATTCGCCAATGGGATCGCAGCCCAAAATCACTTTTCCCTTTGAATTTTGCATTGGTAAAATTTCTCGATTTTTCCCGCACTCCCTTCTCTCGTAACATGTGTCACCTCTGGTTCACTCGACTGGGGTGTTCTTCAAATTTTTCCTTTATGCCTTTTTTAGATTTTGGAAATTTTTTCCAAAAAACTCCATGCCTCTACCCCTGTGTTGCTTCCTCATTGGTCGCGGACATGCACTTCAATATTTCCCCTTGTGCCTTTACAATTTTGGCAAAAAACCAAAAAATTCCCCGCCCCTCCAACTTCCGCCTCCGAATAGACACGTGTCGCATCCTCCTTGCTCAGTGGGCCTCAAGCAATTTATTTTCCTTCTCCTCGGTGAGCCTACAGGACATTTTTTCCTTTTTTTCCTTTGCCCACTTTGGAAAATTTCCCAACTTCACCCCGCTGCCCCGACCTCTGCCACCACGTGGCATCATTTCATTGGCCACGGGCTTGTGAAGGGAAATTTTCCCCAAAAAACTCTGTCAAGCCATAACTTGAAATTTACAAGGAGTTAGGAGGAAAATTTTACCTTTCTAGAAAGGGGAAGAAAAATCCTATCTGATGGAGCCATTTCCGAGAAAATTCGAGTCCCTAAAGTGTGTAAAAATTGAAGTTGAAGCACAAGGAAGGGAAGAATGAAGGAAAGTTAGCCAAAATAAGTAGGGGGCTCATTTTGGATAACAATTTTTGCAACTCTCAGGGGTCATCTACCTGCTAGATGAATGATCAGTGGCATTTGAAGAATCCATTGGGCATGGAGTCATGAGTAGTATCATGCAAATTGATATGAAATTTGAAAACTTCCCTCGAGCCACTTTGAAGCCCATCGAACCTAGAGTTGTTTTCACCAAAATCCACTGAAATGGACTGTGCAAGAGAAAAACCAACACCACCAAAACTATGTAAAAAATGAAAATCATACATATTCCAAATGGAACATGTAGAGTGTGGACAAACACTTATTCTCGAAAGAAAACCTACCTACTCTACTCTAACCAAGAGCAAAGTGAGCTCAAACAAATCCTACAACTGGTAGGGAGAAATAGCTTCCCTTCCAAAAAAATGGCAGCCATGCAATTGATTTGGATCTGATCATGGCTGTAAGGATGAGTGAAAAATCAACAAGAAGCTGGTCTTCTACCCAAATTAGCAAGGTGTCACTGAAAGCAAATTGAATATGTCTTTTAGTTTCTCTGCATTTGGATTGAAGAGGTATTGCAGCTGATCCTTGGTACTTTGTAGCTCATCCTCATGCTTAGAAGCAAGCATGACTGATTGTGACTTCTCCTTTGGCTCCAATGAAGCCAAATACCTTATTGGGAAAGGTTTGATCCTTTCGATTTTCCCATTTCTCTAAAATTCAACTCCAAAAATGGAGTCTTCTTGTGGACCTTCTAGAATGGATGGCATGGAAGAAGGGGTGGAATTCTTCTACTCTTTCCCTTCCTTTTCCCATGAAGTACATGGAAGATTTAAACCTTCCAAACTTGGTTCCAATGAGCTGTCACAAAACACAGGCTGTTGTTTTTCAATGTTCTCCTTTGTGGCAGCAAGCTCTTGTTCTTGGAGAATGAATGATGAAGAAGATAAGGTTGTAATTTCAGTTGGCTCCTCCTCAAGGCATTCTTCTAAGTCTGATAAACAATCAAACTCTTTGTTGTCCCATGTAACAAAGATTTTCTCTCTTGCATGGTGACCTTAAAATCTACATTTTCTTCACCATGTGCAACTTCATTTTCAAACATGAAACTTGTCAATTCAAACTCATCCAAAAATCAGATTTTTGGAGAGATGAAGTGGGAGAGAAACATGAAATTTCTTGTGCCTTTTGCTCACAATTTGGACCTATTTTTTTCACCTCCATAATGGCTTCATCAATCAAATCAGCCCCTTCAAATGAAAGAAAAAATGTATCAATAATGCTTCCTTCTTCTGTTGTTGCAAAAACTGACTTGATCTCATCCATTTGCTCCTCAAAAATGGGATTTTGAGCTGGTTTTTCTTCCTCCACAATGACTGATTTTGCAGTGCAAATTGGATCAGCATTTTCTTTGGGCAAAGTGCCAACATGGACACCCAACTCATCACCAACAAACTATTTTTTTCTCACTCTTGTTCTTGTTCTACTGCAAACTCAGCCTCAACCACCACTGTTTCTTCAACTCCAACCTCCTCTTCTAGCTTTACCATCAAGGGGATTTTTTAAAACTCAAATTTAGCAGCCCAAATCTTCATATTTTCTATCATTTCTTCTTTGTTGGGTTCCTCTTCTTTCTATTCTCCTTGACTGGTCTTCTGATTTTCATCTTCCCAACATGGATCTAGGAATGCAAGAGGATGGATGGGTTGTGACTCAATTGATTTTGTAATTTTTTGTGGTTTTGGAGGAGGTAAAACTTCATTTTTATTTGAGGGAATGGCTGTTTGGAAGGGAAAAGAGTAGAGAAATTGAGGTGGGATGGGAGACTAGGAGATGGAGAAATGGGATCAACATTTGGGGCAGCATATGGGAAACTTGAAGCTTGACACTACTGAAATGATAAAGCTTGAGAGGGTGAAAAAGAAAGACAAGGAGCTGTTGAATGACTTACCCATTGACAAGGTTGATTTAGACTTTTTCATATGCTTCTATCTCCTCAATCCATTGTGCAAGTTGGGGCAGCATTTCAACCATGAAGTCCAACTTCTCCTGAGGGTTGTAGTGTCTTGGAATAGGGCCTCCCCATGGATAGGGTGCTCTAAAACCAATCTGAAATGCCTTCATTTGTGCTTGAGCCCTTGATTGCACCATGTTTACCTCCATCTTTTGGATCTTCTCCAACAAATTTGCATTTTCTTCTTGACTGCCCTCACAATCTACATACCCTTGTGCTTGACATGCTTCATATCCAAACTGATTTTGGCATTGCTCATATGGGTATGCATACTGGTTTTGGATTTGATCAACATGTTGATCTAGAGGATTTGAAAAATATGTTGGAAGTGGAATATACTACTACTGTTGTGAATGAAAATTCCATGATGGAAATGAATTCATGATTGTACAACTTCATGGAATGGAAAAGGATGGAAGAGATGAAAGAATAATGAATGAAAATGAATGGAAAACAAGTCTGCAACTCGAGAGAATGAGTTATTTACTAGATGGAGTCACCAAATGTGTTTACAATTGCCTCCAAAGGCTGAAATATTCAGGGACACATCAACCTACAAAACATGAAGTGGAAGACCTCTAAGGTCCCACCAGGCATGGGAAAATTGTTATTGCAAATTCACATCACCCCCAAATGAGTTATGGATCTTCTTTTCTAAGGCAAACTCATTTGGTGTGAATGCACAACATTGAGTTTTCTCCAAGGTGTATGACCTTGCAAGGTGAGAAAACTCTCTAGATTGAAGTTGGTTCTTACTCCTCTGTTTAGGTGTATGCATGTATTTTTGCAGAGGTTCTGGTTAAAAATCCTATTCTAAAACTACCAAGGAGACATGGTTGAGAGAAAAACAAGGAAATGGAAACAAAACTAAGCAAAAAGGAGAGGTGATACACCAAAGGAGTGTTGAACTCCTTGCTTTGAAAAAATAGACACAAATCATGAAGATTTCAGCAAAAAAATGCACAAATTACTAGAATGCAATGAAGGATTAGAATACAATAATAATTGCATGAGAGGATTGAAACTTGATCACAAAATGTACATTATCATGCCTAGATTGGATATAATACATTGCAATAAAAAGAGGCAAAAAAACGTGTTAAAATTTCCATGGGAGGTATGAAACTCCTTAAAATCCACTGCTAAGGGGAAAAGAAGACTTGCGAAGTAAGAACATCCAACATTACAAAATGAGCCAAATCGGCTTTTAATGGTGAAGCAGAACAAAGGAAAGCAAAAACATGGGAAAATGATCTTTTGATCTCCAACCACCGACAAGATTCATTTAAAAAAAAGGGCACCCTCAAAAATCAATTTTTCTATGCATTTGGCCATGCTGGAGAAGGAACAAGTGCCATACTTCATCAATTTTGGTGGTTGGGGGTCGGTTCTACATTTTTTCCCATGCTAGAGACATTTCTTCATTTTTCTCCCACAAAACTCTGCCAAAAATCAAAATTGAATAGTCCATTGTGTAGATAATTTCAATAGCTTTCCAATGACACCAAGAATGCAAAAAACCAAGCTATGGATCAAAAGATATGGCCCTCTGAAGATTTAGGGCAAAAATGGCAAAAATAAGGTCAAAATTAGGTCGGCGGGGTCAAACTTTAAATTTTTCCCTTTTGGAAAATTTTCCCAAAACCTCTGCACCTCCGCCACTGGGACACGTGTCACCTTCCCATTCACCGATGGGATCATGGGCCCAAACATCACTTTTCCCTTTTTTTTGCAATGAAAAAAATTTCCTAATTTTTCCCCACGCTCCGCTCTCCCGGTGACACATGTCACCTCTTGGTTTGCTTCGGCAAGGGCACGCTTCAAATTTTTCCTTTGTGCCTTTTTTAGATTTTAGAAAAAAATTCCAAATAGCTCGTGCCTTTACCCCACCGCTGCCATATGTCACTTCCTCATTGGCCATGGGCATGCACTTCAATATTTCCCCTTGCGCCTTTACAATTTTGGCGAAAAACCAAAAATTCCCTGCCCCTCTAAATTCTACCTCCACTGGACACGTGTCGCATCCTCCTTGCTTGGCGGGCCTCAAGCCATTTCTTTTCCTTCTCCTCGGTGGGCCTGCAGAGCCATTTTTTCCTTTTCACCCTTTTCCCACTTTGTAAAATTTCCCAACTTTACCCCGCTACCCCAACCTTTGCCACCACATGGCATCATTTCATTGGTCGCAGGCCTCTTGAAGGGAAATTTTCCCTAAAAAACTCCACCGAGCCATAACTTGAAATTTACAAGTAGTTAGGAGGAAAATTTTACCTTTCTAGAAAGGGGAAGAAAAATCCTATTTGATGGAGCCATTTCAAGAAAATTCTGAGTCCCTGAAGCATTTAAAATTGAAGTTCAAGCACAAGGAAGGGAAGAATGAAGGCAAGTTAGCCAAAATAAGGAGGGGGCTCATTTTCGATAACACACACAAAGGATAGTTGTCCTCAAAAATTAGTACACTCATTTCGTTGGATCATCGATATACCATTTGAACCATGATGCTAGCCATGCACGACCATTACTACAACGCGTGATAAGGAAGAAAATTTCAAGATACTATAAAATTCTGCAGGTCCACAACTCATGAAATGGAAGATTGTCAATCGATTGGTCGAGATCGATGATGCTATAGATATTGGTGTATGCCGGATAGGAGTGTAGACAAGTAAAATTAGGTCACACTCCCTTTGGTCCCTCGTTAAATAAACACCATTGAATACATTCACCTAACCATGGCCCCCTTCACTCTACTATAATTGTAACACCCTGAACTATTGTTACTACCTCCTAAGCATTCAAGTGTTGATATATGATTTCTTCTGTAAAAGGATGTGTTCCTTTGATTGTGAAGTCATGCTTGATATGGATTGTATCTTCTTTTCTCTTGAAGATCTTTGACTGAGTCAGGATATGCTTGGACTCTTTTATTTCTTTCATTTTTAGCACCTGAGTTCAATTTGATTTCGAAAGGAATTGTGGATTTATCCGTCTTTATGACTCAGCCTTGGATCAGTTGCATTAATCCAAGAGATGTTTTAAGTTTATTCTAGATGAACAAAAATTATAGACCTTACAAAAGTTACAAGGTCTGAATGTGTTGAATAAGCAATTCTGAGTCTAACTCAGGCTGATCGTGTTAAATGAATTGGTTCCCGATATCGTAATATCAGGAAGGCCTAGACCTTGAGCCAGGTAATAAATTCTGGTGTATACTGCAAGCTTTTTTATCAATTCGAATAGAATCCATTTGGGAATGTTATACCTGTTGGTTCTTATCTTTAAACGATCCTAATTGTGAGACCTAGAATGGATTCGTTAAGGTTAATAACCTTAACCTAAACTATAACCTATGGGTTGAATTATTGCTAATCTAACCTAGCCCTAAACTATAGGTTTGATGCTCCTAAGGTTAGCTACCTAAGCACTAAGGAAGTAAGACTAATGTCTTACCGTAAGATCTAACCTATGTTTCTAACCTAACTTATGATAATGGATGAAGGGGGACCTATGAAGGGGTGCGAGCCATGGGTGGTGGTTTCCATGGCATTAAATGAGGTGGATAAGCATGAAGGACAAGGGATTTGGCGGAGATTGCAAATGGCTATTAAGACCTGACGTGGCATATTTGCCAAATTTGGGAATGGTTGTTTGTTTTCATTTGTCAATCGCCAACTTTGATGGTCGGTGGCAATGGAGATTAGGAGAATCACGGAGTTAATTTCATTGATGAACTTTGGTTCTGAGCGGATTGCTTGGGAAGGCATGCAAATGGAAAACTAGTTGATTGTTTGGTTTTCGATATGCTCCGGTTTTCTCTCTGTTTGATCACCTTTGGTTCTTGAACCGGTCTACTTGGTGTCAGCGCATGGCAACTATGAGAATATCTAGATCTTTTCTCTGTCGGGGAAAGTTTATAAGGCATGAAGGTAACAAATTATTGTTGTTTAATCTATTGTGGAAGAAGAGGAGAAGGCACGAGCACATTTAGAGGTCTTCTTTGGATTTTTAAGTGACATTACCAGGCATGATAGGCCCTGACTTTTAAAAATCTTGCTTTACTCCAAATGCTTTCATTAAAACAACTCTGTTCAGGTGATTTCAGTTCAGTTGGTTTGAAGCAATGTATTGGTTCTTCTTTTCCTGTGGAATTAGGAATCTCAGGTTTTTCGAAGACTTTGTTGGAATGTTTACTGTATTTATTCTTCCTTTTGGTTTCATTTCGATTGAAGACCGGCTGTGCTTTTATTGTTGTTGAATCCTGTTGAATCTTGCTAAGAATACTTTAAGTTTCTTCTGGTTGGAATGCTTGCTGTGATTATACTACTTGAATGCGACTATTGTAGAAATCCTTACTGTGTTTGCAATTTTGGGTTAGTCTCCGTTGAAATTTTTCAGGGATTATATACGAAAATGACTCAGTGGGAGTCCTTTTAATGTTTCGTATGTTTTCATCTTCTGTCTAAACTTGGTTGTGATTACTGTTGGAGTCCTTGAAACGTAACATATGTTTTTGACTTCTGTAGAAGTATAGTTGAAAATACTATATGGTATTGACTCCGTTGGAGTCCTTGAAACGTAACTTATGTTTTTAACTTCTGTAGAAGTTTTGTGTGTGCATCTTGTTGGAATCCTTGAATTAGATAGTATGTTTTCGACTCGTAGAAGCTTTGTTGTGTTTACTTATTGGTTTTGACTCTGTTAGAGTCCTTGAATTGTTGTCGTATGAATTCAACTTCAATCAAAGCCCTGGTTGTGAGTACTAGTTGTATTTGACATTGTTGGAGTCCTTGATATGTTGCGAGTTGGCTCGATTCTCGAATTAAGTCCTCGTTGTGCATGCATATCATACAGACTCTTTCTTAACATTGTTGTGTTATATTCAGTTCACTTCTGTGGAATTAAAGGATGGGTTTTCTTTACAAACTTGACTCTGTTTGAGACCCTGTTGTATTTCGTAGTAGCTTGACTTCGGATGAAACTTTGAGGAAATTATTGTTATGGAATTCGGAGCCTGTGAAGACCTTGTTGTGATTATTTTTCTTGAAATCGGCTTCTAATATAAGTCCTTGCTATATAATCATAGGGATTTGTTTAAGTTGAATGAAGTTGTGCATGTTTGTGTTTCGACTCAGTGTGAATGTCACTGTATTTGCATATGGAAACGTTATTTGTTTTTAATGTTATCTTGTCTCGAGTTTGACTGAAACAAAGAGCTCTTAGTTGTACCATGTCAGGCGATGGCGTTGGGTATTTTCATGTTGATGAATGATATGGAAAATATTTTTGAGTCTTTCATGGTTGGATTATTTTCTTTTGCTTTGTCGCGAGAGCTCTTGTAATGCTTAATAGCTACAGGTGATTTTTATTAATGAATTTAGATGAAACTGTAGTTTCTTCTTGTGATCTCGACTGTTTTAATCACATGCGTAAAAGTAATTACGTTATTCTAGAGGAGTCGGTACAGTCTAGAACATGATTGAAATGGGAATCTGATTTACTCTGTTTCCTTCTCCTGAGCTGTAAATTATATGTTGATGTGTAATAAGAGGAATAAGAAAATACTCTCTCTCCTAGTCTGGAAACTTTATGTGCTTTCTCCTTGTATCCTTATGCAATCTCTACGGTAAGGGCATAATAAGAATAGACTGTGGTATTGTATGGAGAGACTGGTATAAAATGTGTGTTGCTGTATAAGTAGGTATACTTGTCAATACCATTAAAATAATGTATGATTGAAAGAAAATTACGATAGTTGAGCTTGTTGAATGTTATAAACTGCCTTTGAGTAATTGTTAGAAACATTCTTGTAGGAGTTTTGTTGTCTTTAGAATGGTTGTATTCATTTATTCTTAGTCTCTAACATATAAGATGAATAGCCTGATTTATGTTTGAAATTTGAAGAAATGATTTCATTTAAACAGGTTGTTTAATGAGAACAATTGGTGGATTGCAATTGTTTTAAGAATTAGTGCTTATCATACTCAGTTCACCGAACTGACCCGTGTTGACAATTTTTGGAGATGGTTTCCGTAAGTGGTAAAGGCACGCAGATCTGATATGATGTTCAGATTGTTTAATTTGGTTTTATGATGAATTCCAACTTGATTCTCTAAATTTACTACTTGAAGAAAGATGTTCTTTTGCTGTTGAGTATTGTATCAAATATGCTTGAATGCATAAAATGTATTTGATTCACTTAGAAATGAATGAAATGAGGTATTTGTTACTTATGTGTTTGCATTCGTATCTTGATGGATTGAACTTCTTCGGTTCGAATGATTTTAAGAGCATTGTTATTATTGTATACCTTGGAGACATTTGGGATTCTCTAAGTAAGCTTTGCAAAGATTATGTGATTTGAATACTTGTGAATGTTTAGTAGTTCTGTTATGTTCTATCTAAAGCTAAATTGGAATTTAGATCACTATCTTTCGAGAAGCTAAGGTTAAAATAAACCTCAACAGGAAGCTGAACGGGCTGAATAAATTATTACTCCCTAATCTTGATCTAAGTCAAGACAACGCCTTAATTTGATTTTAAATCACTATATCTTAATACTAATAAGTAAGATGTATTTCAGTTTTGAGAACTGATATAAACCTAATAAGGGTATGGTTAGCAACCTTATGAGAAGACTTAGGGCTACTACCCAATTTCATTGATTTAGATCATTGTGTAACAAAGAACTCCTTAATGAAACCTCAAATCTTATTAACTTCTCTTTGTGAAATGGGTCTTAATAAGAAAGGAAATTCTAAGGTGAGGAACCCAGGGGTTGGGAAAAGACTACCCTAAAAGGAGCGTCTTAAAGTATAACTTTAACTCAACGTAAGTAACACCTTAAAGTTAAGTAGATCTTTTCGAGGCAGATTTGAAGGTTGATGGCACAAGTCAACTGTAGGGTTGTACCTTTGAGAAGATTAGGATCTTCTCGAAGATACAACAATGCAGGTGACTTATGGCGACACCCTTTGCATTGATCGTTAAGATTTACACCTTAAACTCGAACAAGTTTTTACTCGGGACTGGTTAGGAATGTGGTCATGATATGAGGCTTCCCTGGAGACTCGGGGTACCTTGACACACAGGGTTAACTAGGGTTGACCCAGTATGTCAGCGTATCCCTAGTTCTTGAGAACATCCTTATATCATTGTCATATTATTAATCCGTTCTTGAGTGAATAACTTGGGACAGGGGAGGCTGACAGAAGTCAGTGTAAGACATTCTACATAACATAGGAATGGGGTGAAGGACATATTCTAGATTGATGAGTATGCCGTCAAGGAATACGAGACATAAGCAGTATGTTTCAAATCTTTGGCCAAAGTATCGCAAGCTACTGATTGCGTTGTCCCATGTCACCTAGTCTGAGGGATGAGATGTCGATGAATAATAGTAACAATTATTTAGATAGGTTCCTTGGATAGAGCATTCTAAATCCCAGATTAGGGAAGAGAACCACAAGAGGGATGTGTTAAAATAAAAACGCCAACTCTTTGATACTCATGAATAGATCGGTAGATCATCGAGTCATGATATGAATAGATCGGAGGTACTCGAGTCATCACACTGCATATGGTTATCTGTTATAAGAATGATTGTTATGATCTCGAGAGTTCTAAATTATGTATTTAGAACTAGAATGCTTCTATCAAAAAAATTTTTAATAATTTCTTGTTCTAATGTACTAAAATGGGGATGTTACAATAATATTAATTTAATTATTTAAATTAAATTAATTCATTATCCTCACCATATTTATTATTTAAATATCTTAATTTGGATAATGCCCACATATCCACCTCATCTAGCCACCTCACCCTAAGACCTATTCTTAGTAAGTAGCCATAACTAACTAAGACCTAATGAAACCCCAAAAATTAGTGCCTACATTCCCTCAAACCGCATCCTTGCATGTTAGAAGGAAGCTTCCGAGTCTAATCCATAGGAAAAATGAAACAAGATCCTAGAAAATCAAGGGGATCTACCCAGTTTAGTAAACCTAGGAAATCCCACTCTAACCGATGCTTGTTACTCTTAATCGCTGCTGGTTAAGCCAAAACCGACATCGGTTACCATTTAATTCCCAAAACAACCTTATTTTTGAGCTTGGTAGATTCCTGAGAGATATCACATCTTTTGAGAACAAGTTTCAAGGAGAACACACTTACAAAGAAGGAGATCAAGTATTTTCTCTTACACAGACATCCAGGATTCACCTAGAAACCATCCAGCACTCACCCTTAACACAGATTTGATCCAATTAGGTAAGAAGGAGAGCACATGTAGCCCATGCAAGAGCTCCCCAACATTTGGTGATCCTCTGCAGCATTCAACCTCTTATCAACACCTTCATTCCTCACTCATAAACGTCCAGAACCAGATTCCAAGTAAGTAGAACATTTTACTCCTCTGGTTCACTCATTTCATCATTGTATTTTCATCCTTTGTTCTCCTAGCCACCCACTGACCTCCATTAATACTCACCCCTCCATATCCCTATTAAAACTTTACCAAATCCCATCTAAACAACTTAATACCTCTTTCCGACCAGCCTAGTCCTTTGTGCAATCATATGGGAGATCTAAAGCTTGTTCTGTGACATTCCTAGTACCTTATAAGAATCGGTACCAGTTCTTTCAAACTAGCATCGATCACCCTTAAACAACATCGATATATGTATCTACTAATGTAGCCTAGAATAGTAATGTAACCTACCTACCTATTCCCACATCACCCTTACTCACATGTGACTTGCCTAAGACCTCTATCAGACCTGCAAAGACCCAGAACCAGTTACTTGACCTTTGGATCTTATTTTAACCTAACTGTTAGATTAGATCTTTCTTATTGTGTTTTAAATGAGATACCTAAATCATTTTAACTACAATAGGATTTACTTTATTACCAGCATTAAATTATTTTAAATAGTGGATTGACAACTGTCTAGGAAGTATCACACTTCCTGGATCTAGCATACGCTAGGCAGTCCACTACATATATTATTTAACTCTTTTTGGTGGTCTTGCTTTTTATTTCAGGTAGTTCCTCCTAGCCAAAAGGAAGCTCTCACGATCAGCTGTGGATCAAGGAGTCAACATGCACACAAAAACCTATCAACCAACATTTCAACAGGTATTCCTCCTATGCCCGTTACCCTATCTGTTTTGTCATTTTCGAAGAAATGTCTAAGAATCAAGTGAAACATTTTGGCATGCCGGTGGGACCCATTTGGGGTTCCTTTCATTCATTCATTTCTAGGTGAAAATTTTCATGTTTGTTTCTTTTCAAACAAGTTCTCACATTAAAATGTCTCCCATGGAATTATCTCTCCTCTATTGTATGCGAAAGCAATCATGTTTTGGTGCTTGAAAAGAACTCTTCTTCTATTTCATTTGCATTGCATTAGTGAAAGATCATATCTCTCCTAATCCTCTTATTGTGTCATCAAACTCCATATTTCGATTTGGGTTTAAAATCAACTTCATTTCATTCTACTTTTCTACATTAGCTCACATTAAATGAGGGTAACCTATATGCTGGAAGTCATGACCAGCTGATGGTTGATAAACGAATCATAGAAAATCACTTATTTCTCTTTCTCTTCTCTCGAGTCTTACCAAACCTCACAAATATTAAAAATATACACATTCTTAAATAACATCTTTCTGGAAGAATTTGTAGGTGATCACATGATCACACATACACTGTGGGCACCCGACTCACTACTACTCGTCGATTCATACTTCGAGAGAAAAGCCCACCCCCACCATAACATACCGAAACCTCTCCTTATTGATCTCATTTTTTGTAGGAAGCCATCCTCACCAAAAACTCTATTCTACGATTCACAATTCAGTCATTAAATGGCATAAGCTAAAAAAACATAATAGAAAAAGCACTCTTAGGATCGTATTTTTCTTAGTGTTTCTGTTTGGCTTGCATTTTGAGGTGAGAGGTCACACTCTTCATTTTTCTTTTTTCTCCTTACACGCTCCTCATCATAGTTGGTGTATTCCAGCTTCATCTGAGTGTGCTTGGACCATATTCTCATCATTCTTAGAATTTTGGGTTTGATTCCACATCAAATTTTAACTCACAACCATATTTTCTTCATCATTGTTTCAATTTCATAGTAACTAGTGTTGGTCCAGTGACCATCATCGGTTACCCCGACCATCATCAGTTATACCCAACCGGCATCGGTTCACTGTCATTTTGGTTAACCTACCCAAAAGGACACCTATTCACCTTCTTCGACTATTTAGAGTTCTTATCACTCTTATCATATACATTGACCTTGTAAATCTCATCGTATTCGGCATACCTATCAGATTTGGCCTTATACCTTGTTTCTGACCAATTGTTCATGTTCCATGGTGGTGACCACGCGTTACCTTTGACCGGCGTTGATTTACCCTAATAGGTAGCAGTTATCTTGTGTCATTTTCTAGCTGTCATTTTAGCCCCAATTCACCCACTTCCACCTATTTATCCTACTTGTGTTGTATTTCTATGTCACTTACAGAAAGTAGTCTTACCCCACTAGTACTGTTCACATGGTGCGACGTGTCGAAAAGCAAAAACCATCGTATTCCACACTAATTGTCAACCACTCCCACCTAGCCCTTCACCACCTTTAATTTTAACACCTACCATGGAGTCTATCCAACCTATCACTATCACTACCGGAGATGAGGAGTTCGCACGACTCCTTGACCAAAACCCTATCACCTTACGGTTTAATCTTTCTAACTCATCCACTCGAGATTCCTTAGGTCGGGTTGATATACGACATGTATGTATCTATCCCCGACACTCGCTCCTACTCTACGTCAGCCCCGTCTGCCTCAGTTTCGCATTAATTGCATCTACCTTACCCCCATTCATTTCACATTAGGCCCTATACCTGTTATGACTACCATGTCTTCTACATCCGTTGCACCTACCACATCCACTATACCTTTTCCAACCACCCATAATACAACCTTATCCATGCCTATTATCTCTCATATACCCATAGGTACACTACCACCCCGATGTCGGTGACCCCTACCCCTTTTCAAAACACGGTCCTTTCTATTCCATAATCTTTAGCCCCCATTTCCACTAGAGTCACCATGGCCCTTCAACCTCCGTATACATACTATCATAAACCTCTCTGTTTCATATATCTCTCATCTTGGGTACATACCCCTATTTCACTACCTTCTTCTCAATCCACCTATGCGGTTGCACCATATCTTGGGATACCTCCCCCATCATATGCCCAACACCAACCCTCTTACGCTACAAGAGGCACCTAGCCATCACAACCTACCAATGACCTAATCAAATTAATGATGGAAAAGATGCAGACATTGGAGGCATCGATCTCTGGTTCCTGAAATACTCTCACCTATGAAAATATTTGTAATGATATTATCTAGCCATACATCCCTATTTTTGCGTACCCCTACATTGGTAAATTCCTAAATTCAATCATTTCAATATCAAGGAAGACCCACAACAACATTTGTAGTATTTCAAACATGGGTGCTACCTAATTTCCCATGATGATGCTTTGCTCTTGAGGACCTTTCCCATGTCTCTAACTGGACCTGTGTTAGATTGGTATAATGGGTTACCTAGACACTCTATATTTTCATTTAATCAGGTAGCCCAAGCCTTCTTGGATCACTTCTCTATCAATATCGTTAATAAGTTACCATGATGACTTATATTCCATGCGTTAGTATGATGACAAATCTATCACATATTTTGTTGCTCACTAGCGTAGCTCCGATTAATCAACTCACATTCTAACTACCAAAAACTGAACTCATCAAGCTCTTCACATATCTCACGAATTCTCACCCCGCAAGTCCAAAATTTCTGAACCTTCAATGAAGTATTCACGATGGCACGAAAGCTAGAGATTAGGGCCATTCGAAGAGAAGAAAATCCAATTACATAATAAAAACTTGGTATTCAAGTCGAATGATACCTCTTCTTCTTCCAAACCATAGAACAATTATTCAAAGGTGGAGGGGACTGCTAACATAGTGGTACTCAAAGCCATCCCTGGCTCATCCATCAAATTAGGCTAGCCCCTCATCTAATATCTCACTTGTTTAAACATTTTCAATTTAGATGAGAACAATGGAAATACACTCCAATTGGGGAGCCTTATTCTTTGTCTTAGAAAAGATCATTAAAGTTGGGGCATCACCCTTCCACCTATAAAACTACACACTTTGGTTTTGACCCTTCTCACCCCATACCCGCATGGTATAAAGAACGTGACTTCTATAAATATCATGAATAAAGGGTCACGGTGATGGAAATTGCATCACTTTCAAAAGCATTGTCTAGGAAATGCTCGAGAAAGGTGAGTTAACCATGGATAATCCTAATGCACCGCTAATCAAAACCTACACATCTTTAAGAATCATTTTCCTAATCATGCCCCTTCGTCTGATCAAACCGGTGAAACCTCAACTCATGATAGCCATACCCACGAGGTCCATGCTATTTTTAGTGACACACATGTTGCTTCCGAATTACCTCATATCCCTTCTATAGAGGAAATTATAGCCCAAATTCCCCATTACACTTGAACCCACTTCACCTATTCCTCCACCCATAGAGGAACACCTTTCACCTCCTTCCTTAGCCGTGGAGGAGCCTTATGCTAATATCGAGGCTATTTCATCTTTGGCTCTCCACTTAGAGAGTCATCACCCACAAGTACTCCTTCAATCCATAGAGGATACTTGTTTATCTCCTCCACCCATAAAGGAGTACCCATCATCTCCTCAACCTACATAGGAGCACCATTTTCTCCTCCACCAATCAAGGATCTAGTAGAGCTACCTTTGCCTTTTGGAAAGCATTCTCATCAACTACCCAAGACCCTATAGACCTACTTTCGGCTCTCTTACCCACGGAAGCTAAAGCTAACAAATTTCCCATCTCTAAGACACACTTCACGAGGATATTCATTTGATCCTTATCAACCTCACCTATAGACATATCATTCTCACGTTTAGTTGATCACTTAGATAATGTGGATAGAGCCCTACTATGGGGGTGTCTTTTACTTCCTATCTCAACATAGATGAAGATTTCACTTGTTGATGCTTCAACTATCTACCCAAAGATATTTCGACCAATCGAACCAAACATAACCACCTCTATTACAACTTATTGCATGATACTCAACATAGCTAAACATACACCTCGACCCATAACCCAACATACATCTAAATCCAAACCCACACCTACATCATCTTGCTTGACTAAACCTATTACTACCTTAGGGGTCACCCCAACGACCAGCCTTACTCATCCACTAGTCAAACTAGATTTAGCTATATCCTCCATAGTCAACACCCAACTTATTCGGCACCTAAACAAAAGATCCAAGCCCAAAGAACTCATACCCCATTTGCGCCAATCATACTTGCATCACCTTCACCCTTTCTATCCATCTTAGGACCTCAACCTCCTAGCGTAGTTAAGAAACCTCCACCCGTCAATAAACCAAAAACACAAAGGACCATTCCTTCCTTGCAAACCTTTAACATACCCAAGCACCGACATGACTTACACCCTACACCTACAACATCTTTACCACCCATACCTCTAATACCCTTAAAGAACTTCTTCACTACCCCCTACACTTCAATCTATGTCTCTCGGACCCCTACATGACCCATGTCATCTACCTTCACAACACCTCCATTATCCCCGTGGGTAACTCACCCTCTTCCCTATCCACTTTTCCCTCTAAATCTCGTACACTCATGTTACCTTAACCTAAGAAGGTGCAACCCAAAGATGAAAAATCCCCTACCCTATAATAAGGTAGTCAAATCAACCATACACCCTCCTACTATCGGTTCATCTACCATACCAACACCCAAGTAAACATGACCAACACCCAAGACCATGCGAACACCCAAAACCATAGTTCAACCCACCCCTCCTACAAAGATTGTTCCTCAACAATCATCCGCACATAGGCCTGAGACCCACTTTTACTTCCCATTATGACCCATTTAGCGGGTCTTATGCCAAAATCTTAACCAACCTCTTTAAGACTGTCATCACATTACCACTACTCAGACCTTATGAACCCTCAAACCCAAGCCAACCGGGTTTGATGACACAAAAATTTGTGCTTGCCATCATGTACTAGGGCATAATGTGGAGAAGCGCAAGGCTTTGAAAACCATCCTTATCCAGTTATGCCCTCTTGAAGAAAACTTTGATGATGATGACCTTCTTGATGAGGACCCCATTTCACCAACACCCATTCACATATTCCTTCCCTCACTGCTACTCAACAAACTCAACCTCCACCCCCAAGATTTGAAATTAACATGGTTCACACCAAAGAACTAGCCACACCATTTCCTAAATGTCATTGTGCCCTGACTCACTTCACAAGTATTTTCTCCCCTGGTAGGTTTTTTCACATCATGTCATTATACCACTCATCCTACACCTTCTCCATTTTCCAACTCCCCTCATATCAACATGATACATGTCACTACTCATGCTCAGAGAGAAAAAGGTAAGGAAAAGGCAACTGACTTGCCAACCAATCCTATACCCAACATACCATCTGCACCCACACCTAAAATTACTATCTGCGGCCCCACATACCCTATTTCTAATGGGGTCACACATCGCACCATGCTCAAATAATAACACCAATGTGCCCTTAAAATTTCCCTATATGACCTCATCCAAACCTCGAATCCCATCGTCGGTTGTCTCATGGAGGTTCTTCAATCTATTGAGGTTTTACCCAATGACCCTACACCTGTAGCTTCCATTATCACACTCCATCATGCAGCCTCTCTCACCAAATTTCCACCTTTATCCACACCTCATCCTACTCACCAAATAACCTCCCTTAGCTTCTCATAGGAAGAGATCGCACTACATCAAATGGATGACCCAGACCCAACTCTCTTCATCTCTATTCACATCGATGATATATGTGTATGACATGTAATGATGGATGGGGGCACAAGCATTAATATCATTTCATCCCATGCATTCACTCAAATTCACATACCTAAAAATTACATGCATAAACATCATGTCATGTTGCATTCATTCAACAACGCTATCACCTCTACTCTAGGCACCATCATCCTCCACATTTGTGTAGGCCCCTACATTGTTCTAGAGCTATTTTACGTCTTGGAGGGGGAATTTCAATATAACTTGTTGCTTTGAAAACCCTAGATTCATGTCATGGGTTGTGTTCCTTCCACTTTACATTCTTTGTGTAGAGTTTGAGCATGAAGGACACACCTATACCTTTCCAAATGACCCATCACCTTTTAAAACATACAACATGATTTACTAACCCAATGACGTGCTTATACCAAGTAAGGCATCTACTTCCATGACCACTACCTCTTCACCTACACCTCTACTTACTAGTATAGTCGCTACCTCAACCGCACCTACCTCCTCCATTCCTACAAGCCCGCCAAACCTCCATGGTCAACCCATACACCTCCACGGCCAACCCATCAGCCTCCCAACCCATTAACTCCACCTCCGCATCAACCTCCGATATGTCATCTATTCCAACTACCCGCAAACCAACCACTAATCCCTTGGAAGGCATTTTTCAATGCCTCACTCTCGGGAGTATCACCTATATAGTGTTAACACATTCCTTACTCCAAAAGAGTATGGAATTCTTCACCAATACCCTCACTATGATCACCATATAGGAGAACGTATCCTTTATGGTCTCCCTCACCTTCATACTAGTCTCACCTATGGGGGACTTGATACTACCACTTACACCCCTAACCACCGCCACAAACCCACCCATTTTCCATTGACTTCCAAAAGATCTCACCAATCACCATTTCTCCCACACCTTCTTGCACTGATGTGTATGGAAGGGTTTTGGTTTTGGATTTTATGAGCAATGCCACCATACTTTGTTATTCCATGTACTACCCATAAACATAATGACCATAGTGGTATCAGCTTTGTTGAACCACCTACCAAGCAGGCCCGCATTGAACTCATCGAGGACATTAGCCCTTCTCCACCCTCTTCACCCACTCCACCTTCATCACCAGCTTCTCCGATGGAGTCAATGGATTCAAAATCTATCTCTCCTAAAATTCTTTTCATAAACACCATTTCCTTAGCACCTCGACCTATAACGCTAGGGTGAGGCTCCTTCCTCTCTTCCCTTCATGTATCTTGAAATGATCGATGACAATACACCTTCAATTAACATCGTTCAATGTTAGGATGATGAATCTATACTCACCTACCTTGGTGCGAAGACTCATATATTCATCGATCGTTACCTTCGGAGGGGTTCCAAAACCTGACACAAAGGAAATATGTGAGGGGTTCCAAAACCTGACACAAAGGAAATATGTCTGGGGGTTCCAAAACCCGACACAAAGGATTTCAGATTTTGGGTTTCGAGAAACATGAGACATGAAGCATGAAAATCGCAAGGCATGTCCCAATGCTTGAGAGTTCCAAAAATCCAAAAACACTACCTAGGCAAATCAGGTTTTGGAGTCGGGAAAGCATGGGGCAAAAACATGTTGAGGCACCCTCCAAACCTGATGCAGATGCAAAGGAGAAACCGAACCTGATCTGGAAATAGACCCTGACTTGGGGAATATTCAAATGGCCATAACTTTTCACAGGGAGCTCGGATTCACGCAAGGTTGGACTTTTCAGAAAGCTCTCGGTGTCCTCTACCCAACTATGACTGGATATCTTGATTTGGGTGAGAAAAATTTATTCAAAAATGTAAAAATAGTTCACCATTTTTTGGGGTTGTTAGGGGTCTCACCTACCGCCATAATGAGATGAGTTAGGTGCAGTCTTGGAGGTGGTTGGGGCAGATTTCGAATTCTTCTATTCTCCCTCACTTTTTCCTCCTATAAATTGTAAGGAGGGGCTTCTTTCTAAAGGTTGGACATTTTTGTTTTGCCCCTCCCTTCTTCTCTTTGGCAGGTGAACTTGTGGAGTAAAAACCTTCCATTTGAAACTCGTAATGCAAATTTGCCTATTGGCATTTTACAGTGCGTTGTATCAATCTTTGGAGAAAATTAATGCATGTCATGGATGATTCTCAACCCTCTCTATGTTCATTTGCATCCTCCCGATCTTTCTTTGTGAATCTAGTTATCGTGCATGATTCGCATTGCATTTTTATGGTTTGTGTTTATTGGCAAGACAGTGTTCTTCATTCCTCGATGCATCACCTTTGTAGTTTAGGTTTTATTTTATGCATTTTCTTACCTGTCTCCTTGGCAAGTTAGATTAGGTTTTTAGTAAACCCTCTACATTTTATTTGTGCATCTAAACAGAGGAATAGGAACCGGCCTTCATCCAGAGAGATTTTCCGATTTTTGCAAGGTCCCACACTTGGGAAAATCTCCATGTTATGCAATCATCGCACCGAGAGTCTCAACCCATCAAGTTTCGAGACACTTAGGGATGTCTTGTGATTCGCCACCAACAATAAGTTACATTCTATTCACTGTTTCATTTCACAAGTATCGATCGATGTTAACCATTTCATCATCTACTTAAGAAGTATGTCTCCTTTAAATTAGATGATGACTTCCACAAATATTTTTAGGCCTTAAAACAATACCTTCTCTAACAACCCATACTTATCTCGACCTAAAGACAATCAAACCTTCTATTTATACATCTCTTCTACCGATCACTCCTTGGGGTCCATGCTCACTCATCGCAATGAGAAACACAGGAGCAGCGGTTTACTACATAAGCCATACTCTTTTGGACTATGAAACCCAATACACCCATCCCAAAAAAAATTCTTAGGCTTAGTTTTTGTTGCCACAAAACGTCGCCATTACCTACTCAACCACAAAACCAATGTTGTGACCAACACCAACCCCTTACACTTCATGTATGCTAAACCTTATCAAAATCAACGTGTCACACATTGGCTTATGCTTTTAGCTGACCTTTACCTCGAATTCATTCATCAAAAGTCCATCAAGGGTCAATCTATCACTGACCAATTGGTTTATGCACCTATTTCCGGGGATCAACCCTCTAATTTTAATTTTCGGATGAGTCAATTGCTACCCTTTCCTAAACAAACCCACCTACCAAATGACACTCTTCTTCTATGCTTCCAAGTGTTAGCGTGGGGGTGGGGCTGGTGTTATCCTCATTCCACTTGATGGTGAACCCATGCCTTTGTCTTTAAAACATGATTTTGATTATACAAACAATATTGTTGAATATGAAGTGCTCGTATTAGGTCTCCAAGCTGCCTACATCCTATATGTCAAATCAATCAACATCTTTGGTGATTCTCAATTGGTTATAAACTAACTCAATGGTATATACCAATGTCATAATAAGATACTTCAAAATTATAAACATCATGTCGACATATTTTGACCACCTTTGACCGTTACGCCCTTCAAACCGTCCCCCGTTCAACAAAAAATTTATAGATACCATGACTGTTTGGCCTCTCAAATACCTAGTTTACCTACCAACTCTAAAATCTTTGTCACTGTACAAAGACTCCAATCACCCTCCTATTTACCTCATGAAGTTTACTCTATCGGAACCGCTACCCTCGACCCGAGTGACCTTTGGTATAAACAATACTCGACTATATTTCTCTCTCCATCTTACCTCCTGATCTCACCCGTAATGGACAACGCGCCTTCCTTAAAAAGGTCTCTCATTATGTCATCATGGGAGGCCTCCTCTATAAGTGTAATTTTGATTTTATTCTCTTACGATACCTCACGAGTTCTGAAATTCCTTATACCATTAAGGAAGTTCACGATAACATCTATGGAGGTCACTTCAATGGCCTTGCTATTTCTAAGCGTATTCTTCACCTAGGCTATTACCGGCTGCCCCTTAACCATGATTGTTGCAACTACATCAAACATTGTGTAAAATTCTAACAACGTGCTAACCTTCATCATACACCCGGTCATGCCTTACAGTCACATGTGACCTTTGGCCCTTCTCTCAATGGGGTTTGGATCTTTCGGAAAGATCAACCCTCATTATTCCCAACGCCATCAATGTATCATTACCACTACCAAATACTACACAAAATGGGATGAATCCATACCACTTATCTCCACAAAAGTTGAGAAAATATGTGAGTTCATCAATCATCACATCATTTTCTATTTTGGTGTTCCTCATTGTCTCATCACCGATAATGGAAAACAATTTTTAAAAAAAACATTGCAAAAACTTTGCCATGCCTTTGGCATTCATCTAAGTTTCTCATCACCTTATTACCCACAAACCAATGACCATGTTGAATCCACTAAAAAGGCCTTAAACAAAATTCTCATGAAAGTGGTTGATGATAGTCGGAAGAATGGTATATGCACATTCCTTTTTCCCTATGGGCATACTACACTAGTATTCACACTTCCACTATTTCCATGTCATTTTCTCTCGGTCTACGGTATAGAAGATTTTCTACCTCTCAAAGTCCAGATTCCCTCACTCCACATTTCTCTCCATGACATGCTTAATGATGATGACTTTGGTCAAGAACGTTTAGCACAAATTGAGTTATTAGATGATCGTTGTCTTAACACTCTTTATCACCTTCAAGTTTACCAAAAATGTATAAAATGTGCTTACAAAAACATGTCCATGAATGAACCTTCCAAGTCGGTGACCTTGTCCTGAAAGAAAATCAACATGTAACAAAAGTAGAAAAAAGTAAACAAGGAAAATTTGCTCCTAATTGGCTTGGACTATACATTGTGATGCATACTTATGGATCAAGGTGCTTATCGTTTATCTTCACTCGATGGTAAACCCAAACCTAAGCCCCTTAATGCCTTGCATCTTTGACCATTCTACTATTGAATTTTAGTCCTACCTTACTTTTTGACTCTTTTCATGCTCATCCCTTGAGCATTATCCACTTCTTACACCTCACCAATGATTAAACAAGAATCATCTATGTACCCGTCACTTGTTATCTTTGCTTGAATATGTGTATCATGGCGCTGCACATAACATGATTCTCATGGATACTTTTCATCTACCTTTAGATGAGATCCCATGGTCATTTCACCCTGATTTCTAAACAAGAATATTCCTCTTCACCTTGGTCTTGTCCATGACTCTAAAGCCATTACATAGGACCCAACTCCTTGAGTCAAACTTCTAATAAAAATATGACTCCCTCAAAAGGACATCTTCCTCTCGATAATCACTGCTATAAATAGAATGCTCCCTTGAAGGAAAGCTATGTAAGGCAATTTTAAAATAATAAAAAAAAAAATGAGAGAAACTGAAGCTTCCCACATCAATCAACTTCACGAAGACCTCAAGGAGTTAATTTCCTCATCCCATATAGACTTCCCGCATCGATCAGTCTATATCAAATATCAAGTCAAACAATAAAAACATTTTTTTCATGGACTTTCCCATTGTTACCTTAGATCTCTTGGCCCAAATAGCATGCTACCTCATACCATATAAAAATTCACCAACTTTCACCCCTCTCACCATTCACACTCCCATTTCCTACGCCTTAAGGGACCTCTTGGAAACCATGACACTTGGTGATCATGTGACTACTTTTCACCTTTAGAACAATCAATCATGTAATGTATTTAGGGTCTCATGTTCATCACCTCCTCCATGGTATGACCTACTCGATATGAACCTAACCAATCAGGCAGCTTTTTTGCCTCCTCTTACCTTTTAACTTTCTTTATTACGTATTGATTACCTTATATAGGACTTGGTCCTCGATGATTCCTTTTGGGGTAATCTTATTCTTCCACCACAATCAAAATCACCTATACCAAGTTTCCCACAACTCACCCACACCTAATATAACTAACCCCAATTCATGCCTATGACCTACCATCTCCTTTTCATACCTCCTCATATTCTTCCCTAGCTTATGGGAGAACTACATCGGCCTGAGGTCCCTTTTCGCTGGGACTATGTAGGTAGCACTCCGAGGGCATGGGGCCCTTGGAGGTTAGCTCAACAACTCTCTACCCTAATAAATGCTACGTAGTTTCCTTTTTATATCACAGAATTGGAAATTAAACAAAAAAAAACAAGTTTCTTAACATTTTTATCATCATCACAACATACATTTATTACAACTACCATTTCTCTATCATCATCATGCATGTATTATAAACATGACCCATATCACCATTCATTGCACAAATTAATGAATCACAAATTCAACCAATTTAACCTTGATCCATGCCTAAACCAACCTAACTTGATCCGTGCCTAAGACTTGACTTGACTGCCATGCCTAGACCACCAACTTGACTTGATCCATGCCTAAACTAACTGAATCGATCCATGCCTAAACCAAAGCCCGACTCGATCCATGCCTATGACCTAACTCAATCCATGCCTAAACCAACCTGACTCCATCCATATCACCTAGTTTTTGTCCATATCACAACAAAAATTAAAATTCTCATAAAACACCAACAAATCAAGAATCTCATCCATCTCATCATATAAACAAATATGTGTGTCTCAATACAATATACATGGATATCCAATCATGTCCATATCTCAAAATCTTCTAACACATAAGCGATACTCAAATAGAAAATTTCATCGACACACAGGTTGGTATCATATACAATGAAACAATAAAACAATACAAAATCTCTTCGGCACACATAGGCTGGTATATGCTCACTAATACAAAAATATCATACATCCTCACTCTCTTGACACACAAGCTAATATGTGATAAAAATATAAAAAGTCTTGGCACGTAAGCTAGTATATATCAAAAATAAAAAATATGTCCAAATCGAGAGCCATATATCAGGCATCCTCTCGGTGGACATCCTCCATATCTATGTCACCTGTCCCCTCTACCTCCTCGGCCCCTATCTAGTGACCTACTAACATCTCCCCACCCATCATAGGTGGTGGCTACATCCTTGTTGGTGCACCATTAGAACTATCCTCCGGGAACTGGTGGCCTCACCCTAACCATGTCTTGGGGCTCATTGGCCCCTATTCTCTCCACACTATGGGTGCATGACCTGGTCCTCTCACTAGAGACCTATTGTTCCCTGTATTCAACATATGATAAGCAATCTATCCCATCCACCATCGATGATCCTCATAGTATCTCGGCCTCACCTAAGGCATCCATAGTAACCTAGGTATCAAGGAGGCAAAAAAAAATTCCTTTTTGGCATTTTTTCGTGGTGGTCCCTTGCATGCCTCGGCCCTATGTGTCGTCTTCCTAAAAGTGGGACTCATTCTTGCCCTTTCCTATGAACCAAGGACCTTGTCCAAAGGTCATTATGATGGTGGTGTAGATGGATGCTTTTTTGGCCCCTACCCATATGCACGTATCTGGTCCATAAATCCCTAACTTAATGCCTATGTGTAGAAACCAAATTTGGGTCTTACGATGCCCTTTATTTAATATCTCAACTCGTAACCATGCCATAACCTAGATATAACCTAACCCTACCTCACTCACCTAAAACCTTACTAGGACCACCTAATGATTTATTAATTACCTTATAATTAATAAATCACATCTTCAAACTAACCACCTCATCTCGCCTTTACCCCATATCTCACCATGACCTAACCCTAACCCTAAACTTACACCTAATTAAGACCTTACTTGGTAATAGGATCCACATCCATGACTCATTCACCCCTCACCCACACTACCCTAAACCAGACCTAATTAAGACTATGACTTGGTCAGGACCACAGCCCAACCCCTCCACACTAAAAGCGAGCCTAATAATGACAGTCCCTCGGGAGAAAAGGAGGAAAGATGGCTATTTTACTAAAAGTAGCCACTTTGCCCTGAGCGCGACATCGGTTCCTACTCGACCACCGCCATCGGTTATGTAACCACCATCGGTTCCACTGTTAATGACTCCCAACCAAAAAGAAAATATCTAGAAGAAATTCTTTTTGGGCAAGACAAGCGAAGAGGTTGCAGAGAGAAGCATCGGGCCGAAGCTGCAGCAATCGACCAATGGATCGTTGTCACCCTCATTCAAGCATTGGAAAAGGCGAGGATAGCTTCATCATCTCATCGAGCTAAGCCTTCACTGTTCATGACACATTCCTTCAGAGTTAGTGGACCTGTATGCTTCATTCAAGCATTGGAAAAGACTGAGGATAGCTTCATCAGCTCACTTTCTAATACGGATCATCCTACTAAGCCTTCTATCGCCACCACATTCCTTGGACCTGTATCTTCATCGGGAACCAGTAATTATTATCTTGTAGTTATTTGTTATCATTTTGCTTTAATGCATATTAAATGGGAAGCCCGACCACCTATACCCTTAATAGATTTGCTTCTATCCTTTCATTCTCTTGAGAAACAGAGATAAGGGTTAGGGCTAGGAGGAATACCTATTGAATGTTTGGAAGGTGTGCACGTATCGTAGAGATCAAATTGATTGTGAAGAACTCCTTTTTGTCTGGGAAGGACTACCTATAAATAAGAACGCAGGACCACTAGATTTTAGTTAGACAACAAGTGAGGGAACTACCTTAAGCCCAGGAAATATTAGACTTCCTTTCGAAGGTGGTTAGTTCCCCATTTAATATGAATTAAATCAAAATGATAACAAAGAACTACAAGATAATACTTACTGGTTCCTGATGAAGATACAAGTCCAAGGAATGTGGTGGCGATAGTAAGGCTTAGTTGGGATGATTTGGTATTAGAAAGTGAGCTGATGAAGCTATCCTCAGTCTTTTCCAATGCTTGAATGAGGGTGACAGCGATCCAGTTGCTCAGTTGTAGTCTTCGGCTCGATGCTCTTCTCTGTAACCTCTTCTGCTTGTCTTGCCCAAAATGAATTTCCAGATCTTTTCTTTTTGGTTGGGGGAGGTCATTAACCAGGAACCAATGGTGGTTACGTAACCGATGGCGGTCGAGTAGGAACCGATGTCGGTTAGGTCAAAGTGGCTATTTTTAGTAAAATAGCCATCTTTCCCTCCTTTTCTCATGAGGGATCAGTTGTGGGCTTGGTCAAGTCATTATTAGGCTTGTTTTGGTGCGGGTGAGGGGTAATGAGTCATGGGTGTGGGTCTGGACCAAGTCATAGGTCTTAATTAGGTTGGTTTAGGGTTAGGGCTAGGTCATGGTGAGGTGACAAGATGAGGTGGCGGGTTTGAAGATGTGGATTTATTAATTATAAGGTAATTAATAAATCATTAGGTGTGTAAGGTTTTAGGTGGTGAGGTAGGGTTAGGTTGCGGGATGAGATATGGGGTAAAGGGTGTCGTAAGACCCAAATTTGGTGTCTACATTTTCCCCTTGTTGTCGTGTAGCTTGTATTTTAAAGTTGCACTGACAAAAATAAAAAGTGGTTGCCCTAGTTAAGGGTATAGGTAATCCCCCTCAAATCTATCACAGATTGAGGTGACATGAAATCAGGGATAGGGTTGATAAAGGGTGAATTATGATGAGATGATGGTAAGATGGTGGGGTAAGTTCAAATAAGTCAACGCACGTTGAAATGTAGTTGTGTGACTAGGGTACACGAGTTGAAGAGTAAACAAAGCAATTCATAGGCAAAGGTCAATAGTTTATCCAAACAAGGTTGATATAATCCTGGTATCCAAGGCATAGGAAGTAGCTCCAGGGGATATAACGGGTAAGGTACCGGAACATTTAGGCATGTTCGGTAGTACCAAATGGTTGGTTTGGTTGAAATAAACGTCACGGTCTTGGTCTAGGCAAGGCTGGTCGGCTGAACAAGTCAAGTATCCTAGTCGGGCTAAAACATGAACAGGTGAGTGCGATTGAACAAACAACTACATTATGGGTGGATAGAATCATAATTTGTGGGCTTCGGTCGAGGTACTTAATTGGTGCCGTGGGTCGCCGATTGGTTGGTTGCGGCCTCGAGGTCGATGATGGTCGGGTTGGTTGCTGCCTGGTCGGCCTTGGGGTCAGTGAAGCCAAGTGATTGGGTGTGGCCTTGGGTCGGGCCGGTTGGTTTGTTGCGGCCTTGGGTTGGGCCGATTGGTTTGTTGCGGCCTTGGGTTGGGCCAAGTGATTAGTTGTGGCCTTGGGTCGGGCCGATTGGTTTGTTGTGGCCTTGGGTCGGGCCGAGTGATTGGTTGCGGCCTTGGGTCGAGAAATTTGGTTGGTGGTTGCCGTTTGTGGCCTTGGGTCGAGCCGATTGTTTGGGGTTCGGCCTTGGGTCGGGCCGAGTGATTGATTGCAGCCTTGGGCCGGGGTAAAGTCGGGCTGGTTTGGTTTTGTGGCCATGGTCAAAGTGATTGAAGTTACGGCCTTGGGTCGAGCCGATTGATTTGTTGTGGCTTTGGGTCGGGCTGATTGGTTTGTGGCGGCCTTGGGTTGGGCCAAGTGATTGGTTGCGGCCTTGGGTCGGCCAATTGAGTGGTTACGGCCTTGGGTTGGGCCCATGAATTCAAAATAAGGCTATTTAGCAAAGCCGAGGGTAGGCGATGTGATGAGAATTGAATTTTGTGGATATACCCATGGCTTATAGACCATACATGAGGATTGATGCCGAGGCATCATTCTCACCTCCCCAGCCGACACCTCCAGAAGGACCGGAAAAGAGACAAGCCAATCGCGGGGTAATGGATGTAGGAGTGATAGAGGCTTATAGATTATGGTGGGTAGTAGAGTTGTAAGGTACACGTTAGAGGGCCAATCATCCTGACATAGTTGTGATTACAGCAGAGAGAGATCACCTGCAGGGTTTAGTTCACTAGCTTCAAACGCAGGTGAATGAGACAACGGGATTGTTAGCGGTTTGCAGTCATGAGTGGAGAGATTAGAGGTGATATTCCTCCATGTGAGAGGGCGTATTCATATGTTATAGGAGAGATTGGCGGATCAGTGGGAGGAACCAATAACAGTGGCACCTTTGAGGATGGAGAGGCCAGGTGAGCGGCGTCGATGATCACGATCACCACCTGGTTCGGGATGAGGCATAAGGGTCTAAGTGAATTTCATAGGGGTAGAAGAATAAATAAGGATGCCGACCTACTGCATCGATGATAGAGAAGATGTATTTGTTTAACATCTAAATAAAACTGAATATGTATGTTGATTTGAGTTTATGATAATAATAAGAATGTTTGTGTTTTGAATGTTTTGAATTGATAAAAGACCAAGGTGAGTGTTATCAATATAAATATGTGAAATCATTTATATTTTAACAACACATGATAGGTTATGGTAGGGGATGGTCGAGCTAACCTTGGGAGACCCCATGTCTCCTAAGTGCTGCCTACATAGCCCATTGCACAAAGCAAGGAGGGGCCTCAGACCGATGTAGTTCTCCCTTAGGACCAGGGAGAGGTGAATTCAGGAAATTTGGTTGTGGTTAGGCAATTTGTTGGTTGGAAAAAGTTTGATGTTGGTAGGGTAATGTTGTTGGTGTTGGTAAGGTATTGGCGGTGTTGGTGTGGGTATAGGTGAAGTGAGGTTGAGCTTACCCAAGCATAGGGAATCGTGTCCTGATTAAGGTCAACACATAATCCTAGATTCGGGTAAAAGAGGCAAAAGTGTCCCGTAGTTGAAAAGAGCAAAACAAACCACGTATTATCGTAGGATGAGCTTGAATCCCTAGGTACCTTGCATAGGCGAGAAGTTGATAGGTGAAAAGAGTTGTATAATCACAATATATCGGATATACACACGTCCCTTGAGTTTTTTTATTGTGAAGAATGGTGAGGTGAGGTGGATGGTATGGCTGGGGCGCAGAGAACTTGTTATAAGGTGATTATTCTGACGATGGAAGAGAACCAAACCAAAATAGACAAGTCCATGACTCAAAAGTACTTTTGAATACCGCCTTTATTTTTCAGGGAATAGCGATTGGTGTGGGAATTCTATATGGGATATGCATTTTGTTGTTCTTGAGGTCTTCACGAAGCTGATCAATGTGAGAAGCTTCTGATAGAGGCTAACTTTGTATAGCTGTCCTTCGAGGGAGCAGTCTACTTATAGTAGCAGATGCGGCTTTGCACATAGCTGTCCTTCGAGGGAATAGTCTAGTTTATAATAGCAGATGCGGCTTTGCACATAGCTATCCTTCGAGGGAGCAGTCTAGTTTATAGCTTAGAGGTCTAGATGTCTGTTTGACATGAAGCATCTAGTTTTGTAGGAAGTTTGACTCAAGAATATCCCAGAATTGTATAATTGAGAACTTGTTATTTTGATACTTTTAAGTCATGGACCAGACTAAAAAGGAGAAGGCATCTTTAAGAGGAGGTGATGATCAAACTACGTGGGTTGGATTTTACTTTGAGATGCATGACAAAAAAAAGGTGTATGAGGTGGTAAATGAGCTCAAGGGACGAGCGCAAGGTAGATAAGAAGTGATGTAACACTAAATTCAACAATAGAATGGTTGGAGATGTAAGGAATTAAGGGGTTTAGGCTTAGGTTTACCATTAAGTGAAGCTAAATGATAAGTACCTGATCCGTAAGTGTGAGTGATAATGTAAGGCCCAATCCAATTAGGAGAAAATTTTCCACATTTGCTCTTTTCTAGTTTGGTTACATGTTGATTCTCTTTGAGGACAAGATCACCAATCTAAAGGTACGCTCATGAATTCACTTATCATAAGCACGCTTGATGTGCTTTTGATAGATTTGAAGGTGGTCAAGAGTCAAGACGACGCTCGTCAAGAAGCTCTAATTGGGCTAACCGCTCGCGTGAAATCATCATTGGTGAGAATATCCTAGAGAGATATTCTTGGGGAGGGGATTTTTATTTCGAGAGGCAAGACAGCCTCGGTACCATATACCAAAGAGAATGGTGTGGCATTAGTGGAGGTACGAATGCTGGTACAATAAGCCCAAAGGGCAAAGGGGATGTGATCAGGCCAATTGTTTCCAGAATTGTTAACAACTTTCATGAGAATTTTGGTTAGGGTTTTGTTAGAATATTTGGCTTGACCATTTTCTTGTGGATAGTAAGGTGATGAGAAGCTAATTTTGATACCAAATTTGTCACAAAGGTCTTGTAACAACTTATTTTTGAAAGATTTTCCATTATCTGTTATCAGGCGATGAGGAACACCAAAACGACAGATAATGTGATGGTTGATGAACTCTACGATTTTTTATTTTTTGGTTGAAATGAGTGGATTGGCCTCCACCCATTTAGTGTAATATTCATTTGATGTGATTATCCAATGGTGACGTTGCGAAGAAGGTGGGTGAATCTCACCAATAAGGTCTAAACCCCATTGTGAGAAAGGATAAAGATCTCTTACGACTGTGTAGTGGGTGGCTAGGAGTATGTTGAAGGTTGGCATATTGTTGACACATAACACAACACTTAACATATTTGTAGTAGTTTTTATTAAGAGTAGGCCAATAATAGCCTAGGCGAAGGATCCGTTTGCCACGGCAAGGCCACTAAAATGTCCACCACAAATTCCGTCATAGACTTGTTGGATGGTATAGGTGACCTCTGCGCGCGGTTAGACATCAAAGGAGGATGCCATCAAAGCCACGTTTATAGAGGAGTCCCCCCATGATGACATAATGAGAAACACTTTTAAGAAAAGCACGTTTATCGTTACTAGTAAGGCCAGGTGGGAGAACAGAGGTTGTAAGGTAGTCGTGAAATTGGTGATACGTGTATCCCGTGAATTAGTAGATACATTATTTACCATACAAACATCTAGGATTGAGTAAGATGGGGCAAAGAGTTGTTGGACCAAGACAAATATGTCAGAGTTAGTTGGTGAGGCAGAATTTGCAAGGCCAAGCAAGCCATAGTATCCGCAAATTTATTAGTTGAGCGGGGAATGGTTTGGATAGAATAATGAGTAAATAAGGTCAAAAGTGAATCCACGTAATGTTTGTACTTTTGAAGTTCCTCATTTTTACATTGGTAGATGCCCATAACTTGATTGAAAACTAATTGAGAGTCACCGAAAATGTTAATAGACTTTACACCTATGTGTAACGCAACCTAGAGACCCAAAACAAGGGCCTCATATTCCGTTGTATTATTAGTGCAGGGGAAATCGAGCCGGAATGAAAGAGGCATAGGTTCAGCATCAAGAGGAATGAGAAAAACACCTGCCCCTCCACCGCGCTGGCATTTGGATCCATCTAAGAAGAGGGTCATTGGATACGACACCTCATTGAGTGAAAGAGTTGCGATGAGTTCGTCAGGGAAAGTAAAATTGGTAAATTGTTCCCTAGGTAAAGGGGCTTCCGCGAGTTGGTCTCTGCGATAGTTTGTCCTTTGACTAATTTCGGTGTACAAACTCAAGGTCGAGGTCGGCGAGGAGCATAATCCATCGGGTGATGTGTTGGTTTAGATGAGGTTTAGCATACATATAATGTATGGGGTCAGCATTGGTGATGACAAAAGTTTTGTGATTCAGAGGTAATGTCGAAGTTTGGTGGCCACAAATGATAGGGCTAGGCACGACTTTTCTACGTGTGTATACCTAGTCTCGTAATCCACAAAAGTACAACATATGTAATAAATGGCTTGTTCTCGATGCTCGGAGTCATGATGTGAGCATGGCTCCTACTCATGGGTCGGTGGCGTAAAGGTAAAGGTAGAAAGGGTGATCATCCTGAGGTGGGACAAGCATGGGTGGCTGCAAGAGATAGGCTTTAAGAGCCTCAAAGGCTTGGTGGCACTCTTCGCTCCATTGAAAGACAATGTCCTTTTTAAGGAGATGATGGAAAGGTTGACATTGATTCGAGAGTTGTGAGATGAAATGCCGGATAGATTGGAGTTTTCCCTGTAAACTACGTAATTGTTTGAGGTTAGTGGGTGGGGGCATTTCTAGGATAGCTTTGAATTTTTCCGGATCAACCTCAATGCCATGCAAAGAGACGATAAAACCAAGGATTTTTCGAAAGGACACCAAAGACACATTTCTTTGGTTGAAGATGAACATAGTATTGTAACAGTGATCAAAAATAATGGTTAAAACATTGAGATGTTCACTGCGATGTTTTGGATTTTTCAAGAAGATCATCGACATAATCCTTGAGGATAGTGTGCATAATGTCATGGAAAATATAATTCATAGCTTGGTGATAGGTCACAATAGCATTCTTAAGGCTGAATGGCATGACACAATAGCAAAAGGTCCCCTAAGGGGTAATGAAGGCGGTTTTATGTTGATCGGTCGGGGCTACCAAAATTTGATTGTATCCCGAGAAGCCATCCATGAGAGAAAGCATCTCATGGCCCGCAGTGAGATCAACAAGTTGATCAATGCTAGGTAAGGGGAAGTCATCCTTTGGGCAAGTGAGGTTAAGGTCCCGAAAATCCATGCATATCCGAAGTCCCCCGTCCGCTTTAGTGACAAAAAGTGCGTACGACATTAGAAATCCATAGCAGATAGTCAATAGGTAAGATGAAAGAAACAGAAAGAAGGCGTTGAAGCTCTTCTTTCACCAAGAGGGCAATGCGTGGATGCATTTTTCTCAGTTTTTTTTAACTGGTTTAGAGTCTGGTTTTAGAGTGATGTTATGGATAGCAATGTCAGGATCGATTCCTGGCATGTCGGCGTAGGACCAAGCAAAAGCTTGATTGTGGGCACGGAGGAAGGTAGTGAAGGTGGCTTGTTCTAATGCGTCAAGAGATTGTCCGATCTTTACAATGTGAGGATCATCCTCCGTGTGGATGTTGATTTCTATAGTCGATTCATTCAACATAGTTTGGGTGTCAGATGGTAAGGCACATTGAATATAAGAGTCATCCGCACCAAGGTAGGTGAGGATGGAGTCATCATCCTGGCACTCCACAACATTAATTGAAGGCAAGTCTTCTTCAATCATGTCTGGATACAGAAGGGGAAGAGAAGATGGATCTTCATTATCATGTTGATAAGTGAGAGGACCCAGGAAGATAGCATTTACGAAAAAAAAAAGTTAGGAGGGATAGATTCGGGTCTATCGACTCTGTGGGTGAAGATGGCAAAATAGGTGATGATGGTTTAGAAGAGGTAATGTCATTATCTTCCCAGATACAACTGACATTAGGTTTCTTTGGTGTAAGTGTTTCATAAAATCCAAGACCACTACAATCTTTGTGTTTGCGTGTAGTCACGGGAATGATTGTATGTCGGCCTTGTTCATAAAGACCGAAACCAAAACCTTTCCAAGCACAGCGAGTCAAGAAGGTGAGGGTTAATCGACGATTTGTTAGATATTAAAAATTGGATTGGAAGGGAACCACACCAAGGGGAGGTTCAGGGGTAATGAAGGATGCGTCGACACCCCCATATGTTAGGTTTGTGTGGCAATTAGGCGGTCCGTAGGAGATCACCTCCCCCACACGACGGTCGTAGGTAGGATGCGCATGTAACTGTCCGTACTCCTGTGGGGTATGGAAAGTGCTAATGTTATATAGGCGATACTCCCCTAGCGTAAGGTGTTGAAAAACATCTACCAAGGGATCTGAAGTTGGGATGTTGTCCGCAGGGAAGGAAGTGGTATTCGCGGTAGTGGGTTCATTGGTTGAAGGTGTGAGTGTGGTTAAGGTGGATGGTGGAGGCGTGGTTAAAGTCAATGGTTGGGTTGGATTAATGGGTACCTTGATTGGTACAAGCACATCATTAGGGAGATATAACATATTACAGGTTTTGAAGGGGGGAACGTTAGCTTTTACGTGTATGACTTCCCCTCATACTCGAATTTTATGCATCTATGTAAGGTGGAGGAATGCATCCCATAGCCGGATCCAAGGGTGGCCTAACAACATGTTGTATTGGAATTCTCCCTTAAGGACATAGAAGAGTTCGAGTAAGGTATGTGGCCATACACGAATGTTAAGGATCATGGTGCCTAAAGTAGAAGTAATAGCATCATTGAATGAACGCACAACATGGTGGGGTTGGCACACATGCAGCTAGAAGGGATATTCATTTGTTGGAAGGCTTTGGAAGAGATGATGTTTAGGCTAGCGCCCCCGTCAATCATAACACGACGTACTCGGATGTCCCAGATGTAAGCCGAGATGAAAAGAGTGGGGTCAGGATCTTCTACACCAAAGACGACAATTTCATCTATAGAGAAACCGACGAGTGGCTTTCTCATACAGGTGATACGTAAGTGGTAAGTGGTAGATTGTTTAGTGAGAGAAGTAACGTGGTTGGGTGTTAAGATGGAGGCAATGGGAAAGGTTTCATTAGGTAGGACCTCTATCCCTTGAAGTATTTCAATGAGAGCTTGTCGATGAGATTCAGAGGTTTGAATGAGATAATACAGTGTCATTTTTACAGGTGATTGGTGAAGTTGTTTGATCATGGTGCGGTGGGAAACTCCATCAGAGATGGGATAGGTAGGTCCACGAATGACCACTTTTGGTGGTGGTGCGATCGGGATGGCAGAAGGAGAAAGAGAGGCCACAGGTGTGCTTTCTTTAGCTTTTCCATTGTTTTTCTGACCTCGAGTAGCAATGTTAATCATGTTGATCTCATGAATATGAGAGGAGGATGGTGGGGATAAGTCATTGTTCTCAAGAGGCGGGGTTGCAATGATGATTGATTTTGGTGAGGCGGGGACAAGTGGTATAGGAGAAGGAATCGAAGCTAAGGGTTTCTCTCTTGGTAAATTGTCTTTCTTAGGCTGTCTATCCGAGATAGGTGACTGGCAAAGGATGGCTTTCAAAGCTTTGCATCCTTCTACATCATGTCTTGGTGTGTGATGGTAAGCACAGATTTTAGATTCATCATAACCTATAGGTCGAGGTTTAGATGGATCATATGTAGTCCGAGTGGGGGTAGGGAAATGGTCGCATCCCTACCAACATATCAAGGATCTTGGAGTAAGATCCTTTGAGCGGGTCAAATTCGATGAGGATGAGGCTGTTGATTGCGTGGGTGAGATTTTTGATTGTTTTGGTAAGGGTTAGGTGTGAGTGGTTGTACGGTGGTGATTTAGGCAAGGGATTTTGATGAGTGAATTTAACTAGGCATGGTTTCTTCGCATGCAGAATTTATGTTTAGCTATTTAGATGATGAGGCCCAGATGATGGTGGTGGGCAGGAAAAACCACGGGAAAGAGGAGCTGACAACAAACAAGTCCTTCGATGATCAAGTTTTCTTAGGGTTGGCATGTAGGTGAGAGATATGGGGCGACGGTGGTTTGATATGCCCGTGAGTGTCTCAGTATGGGTGCAAAAGGTATAGGTCATGTTAAAGAAGATGTGGGAGGCAAATGTGTATTGTGGCAAGGTGGAGGGTGAGGCCTAATATAGAAGGTAGGTGTGATGGTGAAGGATAAAGCCAAGCTTGTTGTATCAGTGTGATCGGGGTGAGGGTTTTTGTTGTGGAAGAGGTATAGATTGGACTCGAGGAGATTGGGTCTATCTCTAGGAGGATTGATGGCATTATTTTGGATAAATCTAAATGTTTAGGTGGGTGTGTTAGGTGGGTATTGGTGAAGTCCCAAGCATAGGGGAAGTTTTGGTTAGGTTAATAGAGGTGGATGAGGTATTCGGTAGAGATGAGGGGGGTGAAGATGAGGACATAGGCATTTTTAGCTTTTGTAAACACCTCGAGTATATGGTAGAGGTGTCTGGATCGGTCATCTACATTTGAGTAGAGCATGGTGTGCTCAAACGCTCCCATAGGACTCATCTATCTTCTGAGGGATGACAATCTTCACGTGTGAAGAAGAAATTTTGTATGGAAGAGAGGTGGGTTGTGATTCCGGTCCACTGTGGGTGTGATACATGGGGTAAATGAGGCGCTGTATCAATGGGTGTTAAGAGGTCAACCGGTTTTTGAAAAGATTTATACGATGAAGAACTAATAGGTAGGAAGGCATGTTTAGGGGGATCCATCATGATTAAGGAGTTTGGTGATGTCAATTCGAGAGGTTTCTCTTCTAAGGATGACATAAAAAGTGGCGAGCCTTCTTTTTACAGAAGAGTGGTGGAAGGAAATGTTTGGGAACTAGATAAGTTAGATAACATCCGCTCACATTCTTACGAGGATGTGGTGTAAGAAGACTCATTAATGAGAAGAGAACTCGGGTGATTAATTCCTTTATGGGTAAAGTAATGGCAAGGTTATCATCTTGTCTTGATGGTGGTGTAGGGGGTGCGGATCCCTTCGTTAGTGAAGAGGTCTGATTCAGAATTTCCTCGATAGAAGCTTTTGGGTCGGGAGTTGAAAATCACATGGATCTCATGCACACTCTTCTCCTTAGCTGAGGTTTCTTGATTTGTGTTACTGTTAGATGCATGGTTAGGAAATGGTTTGTTGAAAATTTTTAAATTTCGATTAGTGGGGGCATTAGGATTATCGAGAGTTATATCCCTTGCATCAACCATTTCCTGCACTATGTTTTTCAACATCTTGTAGTTTTCGTGATTGTGTCCCTTCACACGATGGAAGTTACAGAAGTCATTTTCTTTATACCAAGAAGGAATAGCGTGGGTGGAATCAAACCTGGAGTGAGGTTTAACAGGAGGCAAGGTGATAGCTCCTTCTTTAAGAAATTTGTCTAATATCACACCATAAGTTTCTCCCAAGGGAGTATAGTTGATGGGCTCGGCTTTATACTTATAGGTGGCTTTCATTTGGGTATTAGCAGTGCTTGAGATTTGACCGTCACGGCGTGTACGGAACCATTTGATTTTGAAGCAGCCAATGTGTGAGAATTTTTGGTGTTGGGTTTGGTGGTAGAGTCTTGGGTCTGGAAATTTGAGCTTTTGTTGCGTAACCTCAATTTCTCTTCCTCTAAGGCTCGAATCTCTAGTTTCTGAGCCATAGTAAAGGCCTCATCAAAGGTACGAAAATTTTGAATTTGGAGGGTGGGAGAAATGTGTTTAGCATAGGCCCACGTAAATAGTTCGATGAGCTCGGCCTGAGGTAAGGCGTAAGTAAGTTGGTTGATGAGGCCCCGCCATTGTCCAATGAAATCTGCGATAGACTCGTCTTCAAATTGTCGGATGGCATAGAGGTCGGTAATGGATACTTTCTTGGCAATATTGATGGAGAAGTGATCCAAGAAATATTGGGCTAACTGGTTAAAGGAGAAGATTGAATGTTGGGTTAAAGCACTGTACCACTCCAAGGTAGGTCCTAATAAGGACATGGGAAAGGTATGGAGTAGTAAGGCATCATCATGAGCAATCAGATAGCAGGCATGTCTGAACGATCGCAAGTGTTGTTGAGGGTCCTCCTTACTATTAAAGTGAGTAAATTTCGGTAATTCCCATTGAGGAGGATATGTATGAAGGGGGACAGAAGGGTGAATAGGCTCGACAAACTTGTTCATATGTCGGGGTGTTACAAATTCCTGAAACAAAAGCCTCAAGATTTTGCATCTTGTCCATCATCTGTTTGATTAAATCATTGGTTGGGTTAGATGATGGTGTTGTCATTGTAAACAGAGGAGGATTGGTCCAAGAGCTACTACTAGACAATGATGGGATTGAATGTTGATAAGATAATGGTGATAAATGTGTTGGGGCAGCCGAATAAGGGTGTCCTATATAAGAGGTTGAGGCCACCGAGATGAATTTGTGGAAATGAAAAGGTGGGCGGAACTTGTGAGGGAAAGCTCGTGTGTATAGGTGGCAGAGAGCAAGTGATGAAAGAGGAAACCTGCGAGAGAGATGAGGTAGGGGTAGTGGATGGTAGTGATATGTGGGGTCCCAGATTAACTAGAGGAAAACCAATCGGTGCAGTATGAACCAACAAAGCTACTGAGCTGGGAGACGAGGCTAAGGATGAAGACGGTGAAGTGGATTTATTAGGTGGGGAAGGGGCTAAGTGAGCGGTGATACTAATAGGCTTACCAACAAGGAGTGACCGTCGGGTGCACGGTCAGGGGTATGAGACAAATAATAATGTATGGTGCTAGGATTACAATCCAAAAATTTGGCAAATTCCTTATCTCCTACAGGATCTTGGGAAAATTGCTGGTATCCGTAGGATTCCCCATAGGATGCGAAGGGGGTGACTCAAGCAAAGACATGGAATGACATGTGAAACCATGGCTGCTGCTTGTTTCCAGGTGATAACAACCATGGAAAAGAGGACTTAGCAGGATTTAATCAATCCAAATAGAAACAACAACAAAATGTTGGAATTGGTAGGTTGTTGGTTTATCGAGAAGCTGTGAAAGACAAGAATCGGTATAGCGTGTCGGTCCGATTCTGGCCACTTAGCCGGTGTTGGTCGATTAACCGATGTCGGTAGAATAGGACTAGTGTCAGTCACTGTGAAAGCAAAGAGAAGATGTAAGAAGCTACTGGTTTTGGATTAACAATGCTTAGTATAACCACCAAACTGTTTCAAGTGATCACCGAAACAGGTATTACAGAGAAATAGACATAAAAACAAGTAAGATGCACAAGAAAATCAAGAGACTAACCCTAGGATTAGTTTTAATTATTGTGGGCTTATGCCTTAGACACAAGATGATGTCAATCCTAAACAAAAGACCTAAGGGAGATTTCAAGTTTGTTTTGGCTTATAAGGTTACCTCAATCGGGCGGAGGAATACCGCGAAAAGGGGGATGTTTGAGCTGTTGTGTTGATTATGATGTGATTTGGTATGTGTTGTGCAGTGAGAGTAAGATTAATTTCTTGTCAATACCATGGATATCACCCCCATGTGTACGACCTGTTACTTAATCTACGTTCACTAGAATTAAAAACAGCAAGCAAGAATGTGATGCACGTGTTTTAAACCCAAATCAAAAATGATATTCGATGAAGCAAAGAAGATGACTTTCACTAAATGCAAAGATATGAAAGCAAGACAAATTCTTTTACCAAAATGACAAAATATTTTGTGAATATTTAGCAAAAACAAACAACAAGTATGCTCCCTAAATAAAAGTAAGTAAGAAAGAAAGAAACCCGAAATGGGTCCCACGCGTGCGTGCCAAAATGTTTCACATGTGAATTTCATTCCGGAATAGAGTTGCTTCTATCCCTTCATTCTCTTGAGAAGCGAGATAAGGGTTAGGGCTAGGAGGAATACCCGTTGAATATTGGTAAGGTGTGCGCATACCGTATAGAGATCAGATCGATTATGAAGAACTCCTTTTTGTCCTGGGAAGGACTACCTATAAATAAGAACGCAAGACCACTAGATTTTAGTGTTTCACTCGAAATGACTCGTTCCTATAAAGCAGATAAGAGTTAGGTGCTTAGGAGGAATACCTGTAGAATGTCGAGATGGTGGTGTGCGTGCATCGTAGAGAGAAAGATCAAGCTGATTGCGAAGAACTCCTTTTTGTCTTGGAAGGACTACCTGTAAATAAGAACACAAGACCACAAGATTTGATTAAACAATAAATGAGGAAAGCTGCCTTGGGCCCGGAAATATAAAACTTCCTTTCGAAGGTGGTCGGTTCCCTCTCGCTAATATGAATTAACACAAAAGGCGCAAAATATCAATTAGATTACTTGGTTGAAACTAGTAGGAGAAAATTTGGTTTTCGGTTATAGTCGTCAGATGGTAACCGATACGGTTTCAGTAACATATGGTCGGTTGGGTCAGGACTGTAGGTTGAACCCGGGTAGGGGAAAGGTTGGTTTTTCTGGTTTTGATCGGAGGAACCGAGGGCGGTTACTAATAGCCGATGGCGGTGATTCTATGCGATAACCGATACCGGTGGGTTCTAGGATCTTCTTAGTAGCTATGGTATTTTGTAAGGTTGGTTTATAGATGATATTAGGAAGCAGGATGATTAGAAGAAAAGAATAACAGTTAGATGCAATGACACGTTGGGCGTAGATTCAGAGACGGATTTAGGAGGACTGAAATTCACGAGCATAAGAAATGTTATAACAAAGGACATGTAAGATGTGACTTACTTGGTTTTGCAGAGATGCAAGTTGATCTCCTTGGTTTTAAACACTTCCGGTATTTCTACGCATCTATGCTCACAAGTGAAGATCTGGACTCTGTTCTCTCGCCGCAATGCTCTCTGTTGATCCAGAATTCCTTTGAATGCTCTCCAAAAATGAAATTCGGATCCGTTGTTTTGGTTTGGGGAGCCCATTTACAGGGAACCGATGGCGGTTACGTAACCGACGGTGGTCGAGTAGGAACCGGCATCGGTAAGGAAAAAGTAGGCTATTTTTAGTAAAATAGCCCACCTTCCCTACTTTTCTCCCGAGAGATCAGTTGCGGGCTTGGTCAAGTGGCTAGAAGGTCGGCTTTGGGTGCGAGTAAGGAGGCATTAGTTATGGATGTGAGTCTAGACCAAGTCATGGGTCTTAATTAGGTTAGTTTAGGGTTAGGGCTAGGTCATGATGAGGTGGAAAAGTGAGGTGGCAGGTAAGGTGATGTGGATTTATCAATTATAAGGTAATTAATAAATAATTGTGTAAGGTTTAGGTGATGAGGTTAGATTGCGAGATGAGATGCGGGTCACAAGGGGTCGTAAGACACAAATTTGGTGTCTACATTTAGTTAGACAACAAGTGAGGGAAATGCCTTAAGCCCGGAAATATTAGACTTCCTTTCGAAGGTGGTGGTTCCCATTTAATATGAATTAAATCAAAATGATAACAAAGAACTACAAGATAATACTTATGGTTCCCTGATGAAGATACGAGTCCAGGGAATGTGGTGGCGATAATAAGGCTTAATGGGATGATCCGGTATTAGAAAGTGAGTGATGAAGCTATCCTTAGTCTTTTCCAATGCTTGAATGAGGGTGACAGTGATCCGATTGCTCGGTTGATGTCAAAAGGAGTGGCGAGCCTTCCTCTTGTGCAAAGCAAGAGCGGTAGAAGGGACGTTTGGGAAATAGATAAATTAGATAACATCCGCTCACGATCTTGTAGGGATGTGGTGTAAGAAGACTCATCGATGAAAAGAGAAGTCCAGGGCAGTTAACTCTTTTATGGGTAAAGGAATGATTTCACTTTGGCTTGATGGTGGTGAAGGAGGTTGGACTCCTGCATTGGTGGAGAGGCTTGATTCAAAAAAAAATTTCAATAGAGGCTTTTGGTGAGAATCGAAGAAGCGCATGGATCTCATGAACACTCTCCTCGGCTAAGATATCTTGGTTTACGTTACTATTGGATGAGTGATTCGGGAATGGCTTGTTGAAAATTTTTAGATTTCGGTTAAGCGGGGCGTTAGGATTATCGAGGGCTATATGCATCAACCATTTCTCGCACTATGTTTTTCAACATCTTGCAGTTTTCATGACTATGTCCTTTTACGTGGGAAAGTTATAAAAGTCATTTTCTTTGTACTGGGAAGGTATGGCGCGAGTGGAATCAAACCCGGAATGAGGTTTAATAGGAGGTAAGGTAATGGCTCTGCTTTGAGAAATTTCTCCGAGGATGACGCCATAAGTTTCTCCCAAGGGAGTGTAATTGGTGGGCTTGGCTTTGTACTTATAGGTGGTTTTCGGCGGAGTATTGGGACGGTGTTTGAGATTTGACCATTCTTTGCGTGGGACAGCTCCTTTTGATTTAGAAGAAGTGGACGTGTGAGGAGTGGTGGTGTTTGGCTTATTGGTAGAATGCGGAGTTCGGAAATTGGGGTTTTTGTTCGTGACCGCAATTTCTCTTCTTCTAAGGCTCGAATTTCTAATTTTGGGCCATAGTAAAAAGGCCTCGTCGAATGTACGGAAAGTTTGAATTTGGAGAGTAGGAGAAATGTGCTTAGCACATGCCCGCGTGAAAAGTTTGATAAGTTCAGCTTGAGGTAAGGCATATGTAAGTTGGTTGATAAGGCGCGCCATCATCCCACGAAATCTGCGATAGGTTCATCTTCGAATTGTTGGATCGCATAAAGGTCGGTGATAGATACTTTCTCGGCAATGTTAATGGAGAAATGATCCAAGAAAGATTGGGCTAGTTGGTTAAAAGAGAAGATCGAGTCTTTGGGTTAAAGCACTGTACCACTCAAGGCGGGTCTTGATAAGGACATGGGGAAGGTGCGGAGTAACAAGGGCGTCATCATGGGCAATCAAATAACAAGCATGTCTAAATGATCGCAAGTGTTGTTGAGGATCCTCTTTACTATTAAAACGAGTAAATTTTCGGTAACTCCCATTGCGGAGGATATGAATGAAGGAGCAGTAGGGTGAATAGGCTCCGACAAACTTGTTCGTATGTCAGCGCTACGACTTCCGAGCCGAAGCCTCAGTTTTGCATTTTGTCTATCATTTGTTTGATGAAATCTGTGGTTGGATGAGATGATGGTGCGGTTGTGGTAAACGGAGGCAAGTTAGACCAAGGGCTTCCATGGACAATGGTGGGGCTAAGTGTTGATAAGGTATGGAGGATGAGTATGTTGGAGCAACAGAATAGGGATGTCCCATATAAGGTGTTGAGGTTACTGGATACGTGTATGGGAGTGAGAAGGTAGGCGGAGCTTGAGAAGGAAAGCTCGTGTGGATAGGTGGCAGAGAGCAAGTCATGACGGAGCGATGCAAGAGAGATGAGGTAGGGGCATTCGGTGGTAGTGATATGTGGGGTCCAAGATTAACCAAAGGAAAGCTAATCGGGGTCGTATGAACCTCTGAAGCCGTCGGATTGGGAGACGGGGCTAGAGATGCAGGAAGTAAGGCAGTGTTATCAGGAGGAGTGGGAGCTAAATGAGCAGCTATACTAATAGGCATGCCAACAAGGAGCTGACCATCAGGCGTACGGTCAGGGGCATGAGACAAATAGTATTGTACAGCGCTGGGATTAGCATCCAGAAATTTGGCAAAGTCCTTGTCTCCTACAGGAATTTGGGGGATCTCACTGGTGTCCATAGGGTTCCCTATAGAATGTGAAGGGGGTGATTCAGGAAAAGACACAGAGCAGGCATGTGAAACCATGGCGGCGGCTTGCTTCCGAGTGATGACAACCATGGACAAGAACACACAGGAAAGTTTCAATCTATCAAGAACAAAAACAACCTCAGAATGATGAATTTGGCAAGTTGCTGGTTTGTCAGGGGCTGATGAAGACAGTAACCGATATCGGTTTAATAACCAGTGTCGGTCAGAGAGCAGACGACGTCGGTCAGTTAACCGATGCCGGTGTCAAAAGTCTAGGATAAGAAGATATAAAAGGCTGCTAATTTGATTTTTAGCAACGTTGAGTATATTTGTCAACTTATTGATCACAGAAGACAAAGTATGATAGAGAAAACAGAATTTGAAAACAAGCAAGATGCACACACAAATCCAGAGACTAACCCTAGGGTTAATTTTAGTTATCGTGGGCTTATGCCTTTAGACGTAAGATGATGTCGAATCCTAAACAACAAGACCTAGGGAAATGTCAAATTTGTTTTGGCTTATAAGGTTACCTCAATCGGGCGGAGGAATACCATGGAAAAGGGGGATGTTTGAGCTATTGTGTTAATTGTGAAGTGATTTGGTATGTGTTGTGCGGTGAAACTAGGGTTAATTTCTGTCAATACCGTGGATATCACCCCACATGTACGACACATTACTTAATCTATGTTCACTAGAATTGAAGAACAGCAGTGAGTGAATGCAATGCATGTGTTTTAAACCCAAATCGAAAATTATGTTCGATGAAGCAAGAGAGATGACTTTCACTAATGCGAAACTAGGAAAGCAAGACAAATTCTTTACGAAATATATAACAAAAGTAGCAACAGCAAGTATGCTTCCTAAAATGAAAATAAGCAAGAGAAAGAAACCCAAAATGGGTCCCACCGGGCGTGCCAAAATGTTTCACTCGGAATGACTCGTTCCTATAGAAACAGATAAGAGTTAGGTGCTAGGAGGAATACCTGTAGAATGTCGAGATGGTGTGCGCGTACCGTAGAGAAAGATCAGGCTGATTGCGAAGAACTCCTTTTTGTCTTGGAAGGACTACCTGCAAATAAGAACACAAGACCACAAGATTTGATTAAACAATAAATGAGGAAGCTGCCTTGGGCAGAAATATAAAACTTCCTTTCGAAGGTGGTCAGTTCCCCTGCTAATATGAATTAACACAAAAGAGCTGCAAAATATCAATTAGATTACTTGGTTGAAACTAGTAGGAGAAGGTTGGTTTCGGTTATAGTCGGGTAATCGATACCGGTTTAAGTAGCTTGCCGTCGGTTGGGTCCAGGACTGTAGGTTGAATCTGGGTAGGGGAAAGGCTGGTTTTTGGTTTTGATCGGAGGAACCGAGGGCGGTTCACGATAGCCGATGGCGGTTGCGATAACCGATACCGGTGGGTTCTAGGATCTTCTTGGTAGCTATGGTATTTTGTAAGGCTAGTTTATAGATGATATTAGGAAGCGGGATGATTAGAAGCAAAAGAATAACTTGATTAGATGTAATGACACGTTGGGTAGTAGATTCGAGAGATGGATTTAGGAGGACTGAAATTCACGAGCATAAGAAATGTTATAACGAGAGGACATGCAAGATGTGACTTACTCTTGGTTTTACAGAGATGCAAGTTGATCTCCTTGGTTGTAAACACTTCCAAAGTATTTCTACGCGTCTCTGCTCTGTCAGTGAAGATATGGACTCTGTTCCTCACTCGCAATGCTCTCTGTTGATCCAGAATTCCTTTGACTTCTCTCCAAAAATGAAATTCGGATCCGTTGTTTTGGTTTGGGAGCCCATTTACGAGGAGGAACCGATGGCGGTCAAGTAGGAACCGACATCGGTAAGGAAAAAGTAGGGTATTTTTAGTAAAATAGCCCACCTTCCCCGCTTTTCTCCCGAGAGATCGGAGTTGCGGGCTTGGTCAAGTGGTAGAAGGTCGGCTTTGGGTGTGAGTAAGGAGGCATTAGTTATGGATGTGAGTCTAGACCAAGTCATGGGTCTTAATTAGGTTAGTTTAGGGTTAGGGCTAGGTCATGATGAGGTGGCAAAGTGAGGTGGTGGGTAAGGTGATGTGGATTTATCAATTATAAGGTAATTAATAAATAATTGTGTAAGGTTTAGGTGATGAGGTTAGATTGTGAGATGAGATGCGGGTCACAAGGGGTCTAAGACACAAATTTGGTGTCTACATTTAGTTAGACAACAAGTGAGGGAAATGCCTTAATCCCAGGAAATATTAGACTTCCTTTCGAAGGTGGTCAGTTCCCATTTAATATGAATTAAATCCAAATGATAACAAAGAACTACAAGATAATACTTACTGGTTCCTGATGAAGATACAGGTCCAAGGAATGTGGTGGCGATAGTAAGGCTTAGTTGGGATGATCCGGTATTAGAAAGTGAGCTGATGAAGCTATCCTTAGTCTTTTCCAATGCTTGAATGAGGGTGACAGCGATCCAGTTGCTCAGTTGCAGTCTTCGGCTCGATCCTCTTCTCTGCAACCTCTCCGCTTGTCTTGCCCAAAATGAATTTGGATCTTTTCTTTTTGGTTGTGGGAGGTCATTAACAAGGAACCAATGGTGGTTACGTAACCGACGGTGGTCGAGTAGGAACTGATGTCGGTTAGGTCAAAGTGGCTATTTTTAGTAAAACAACCATCTTTCCCTCCTTTTCTCCCGAGGGATCAGTTGTGGGCTTGGTCAAGTCATTATTAGGCTTGTTTTGGTGCGGGTGAGGGGTAATGAGTCATGGGTGTGGGTCTGGACCAAGTCATAGGTCTTAATTAGGTTAGTTTAGGGTTAGGGCTAGGTCATGGTGAGGTGGTGAGATGAGGTGGCAGGTTTGAAGATGTGGATTTATTAATTATAAGGTAATTAATAAATCATTAGGTGTGTAAGGTTTTAGGTGGTGAGGTAGGGTTAGGTTGCGGGACGAGATACGGGGTAAAGGGCATTGTAAGACCCAAATTTGGTGTCTACATTTGCCCCTTGTTGTCGTGTAGCTTGTATTTTAAAACTGCACTGACAAAAATAAAAAGTGGTTGCCCTAGTTAAGGGTATAAGTAATTTGTGCCTATGTTGTGGCCAAGTGGCCTGTAGCCTGTCACCTATTCTGCCCGTAGGATAGCCACTTGACCATCATCCCCATCTTCATATTTGTCCCCACCTGGTCCATCAAGGCACGAAGACTAGCCACCTATACATGTAACTCAGCCACATCCACCTCGATCTAGCAAGTTATGCATGCACCATACCCAACTGGGTAATCAGGGTTGCCACCTACCCCTGTAGGGCATCCCTCTATAGTGTGATGGTGGCTAAGTCTAGCTAACACAACATAGGTGGTACGACTCATAAATGAGCTGCCTACCACATCTGTATGTATGCATGCCTGTAACATTGGTATCATCAATCCACTAGTCTACCACCTACTCTTCCTGCCCTATGGGCATTATCGGTTGTGGTAGAGGCAATGGTCTCTCTATGTCATCTCTCCTATACTACGGGAAGGGTGGAGGTATGTCTTGTGGTAGTCCAAAATGTCATCTAACCCTATCCACTGGGATCATCTCATGCTCCCGGCATGGCGCCCACTATCCATCTCAATAACTGAAGACCATGTAACTCATCATGCATCCACCTGAATGAGGGATAGCCCACATATGGTCTCCATATGATGTCCACTCTAGACAACCCCTCCAATAAACGCCTATAATAAGCTACATCATGTGTAGCCATGTTTGATCTCTACTATCCAATCACAGGTACCCAGCACCTATATCCCACCTACACCAACCTCGGTGGAAATGCATCTACTCGAGGCATACCTACTAGCTAAACACACACAATGTGCTCATAGACCCAAAATGTAGTAAACAGTACAAAAAAAAGTTGAACCTATGCAGATGCCCATACACCCATAGCTCTTTGTATAGCTACACCAAGAATGTTGGTGCCTAGGAAAAGCGGGTTTGATCTATCATCATGTCATGTAATACCCCCATCAACAAGTGGGGAAATCTACCTCCCTCTACATTTGGTAGTGTGAAATAACACACTACCTCCATCAATAAAACAATGAGCCTCGTCTCCTCTAGATGGGTTGTGTACATCCCTCCATAGCTCAGATTAGCACTATGGAATGTCATGTCTACCAATCCCTCTCTAAACATTGTCAAGCATCAACTCCTCTGAGGCCTCAGAGGAGATTGAATACACCTTTGTACCTAGTATCAGTAGCTGCAAGATCCTAAACACGTCCTCTAGGGTGAATGTCATCTCACCCATTAGTAGTTGGAACATGTTGGTTGCATAATCCCATCTATCGATGAGAGTGACCATCGACTCGGCTACCGAACCACATCCGATAGCGTTGGACCACACTAAAGCCCACCTCCTCCACATGTTGCCGCTCCTTAGCTATCGCCATGCCCCACACTCTCAAGAGAAGGGATGGAACCCTATCTCTCATCCATAGCTGATCTCTCCCTGCATCCAATACAAATAACAAATTAATTCACCTTTATCATACCCATACTCACCCACTATCATTTCCCCAAACCCATTTTTCCCTCGCCTACTCTAGGTTTTTCAACAATGCACCCTATTCTACCCTTCCCTATCTCACCCACTCGACCTAAGACCCTTTTGGCCCCTCATTCTCCAAAACCTGACCGGTGTCGATTATCTCTAACTAACCCCAGTCACCCCTAAACCGGCATTGGTCACTTGTTTCATGACCGATCCCGGTTTGATCCTAACGATGTCGGTTAAACCCGACCGATGCTAGTTACTATCGCAGCCAAAAGCGCTGTGACCCCAAAACCCTCCCCTCTCCAAAACTTCCCTCTCCTACCTCTTCTACCCACCCATCCTCACCTATACCTCTCCTTAACCACCTCCCACCCCTATTCTCCTATTTTACTCTTTCCCCATTCCTATTTTACCCAATTTACCCTCCCACATTTCAAATTTCATTTCCCCCAAAAACTAAAAAAAAAAAAAAAAAAAAAAATCCAATTTGTCAAACCCCACTTTACCAACTAATTCCCCTCACCAAAACACAACAAGAGTTTGATGCTTACCTCATCATGCTGTCATCGCCATGGTGGCACATCTAGCCACTGCACCGATGGCCCACCCGATCCCTCTCAGCCTCTACCATCACCAAATCGCTACCCATGCCTCCAACCAATCAAATCACACAATCTGATCCCATGGACCCACCTCTCAACTACCAATCCCCCACCGTTTGGCTCACCAACTCAGCTCTCCATTTCATCCGGCACTTTTTCACCTTTTTATCTCTTTCGTGTCATTTTCCCAATTCACAAGAAGACAAATGAATAACAAAAAATGTGGATTTTTTTATATAATAAGCCCGACCTAACTAACACCGATTTAACTTCACCGACATTAGTCACGTGCCCTACCTTACCATGGTTGGTTACCCTATATCGGCATCGATTACCAATGACCAGCATCATTCACCCTCTCTTCCACATTGCCCACAATTTTCCCTATTACCCTACCCATCAATCTTTTTTTTTTCCTCACCCTCTTGACCCATCATTCACCTCACTTGACCTCATCATTTACTACCTAACCTCGTCCTCATTTGGGGACTCATTATTGTACCCATAACTCGACCCTATCCATGCCATGACCTTACCTTATGGCATTGTTACTTGTGTTGATTGACCTAATGACCTTACCTTTCCTCTTATCGTGACCATTTATCCTAACCCAACCCTCGGTGTATCAAAACATACATAAACGTTCCTACACCTAACATGCGTTGTGTTTTTATAACCATATCCTATACCTTGGGTACCGAAATCACCTCTTAACCTTGTTTGGATAAACCTATCAACCTTAGACAACGTGTAGAGTTTCCTACTCTTCAACCTAGTATCTTGTGTTTTTTTTCTACGTGTGCGTGCATTTGATTGTTGCTACCTTTGACCCTGACCCATTACCTAGATTACCCAAGTCAACCTTGCTCCTTTTTCCCCTATTACCCACCTTCCTTTTCATCACATTTACCTTTTATCAAACCACTCACCGATTCTACCTTCTTCCTCATCGAGTTCCTAGTTTGAGGGAAATCACCTCCACCCACACATGGGGCAATCACATCTTATTTTTATCAAGTGTCTCTTATGAATACAAGCTATGCAACAAAAAGGGGAAAAATATAGACACTAAAATTAGGTCACACTCCCCTTTTTCCCTCATCAAATAAACAACCATTGAACAAATGCACTTAAACATGGCCCCCTTCACCCTACTATAATATTAATTTAATTATTTAAATTAAATTAATTCATTATCCTCACCATATTTATTATTTAAATATCCTAATTGGGATAATGCCCACATATCCACCTCATCTAGCCACCTCACCCTAAGACCTATTCTTAGTAAGTTGCCATAACTAACTAAGACCTACCCAAACCCTAAAAATCAATGCCTACATTCCCTCTAACCACATTCCCACATGTTAAAAGGAATCTTCTAGTCTAATCCATAGGAAAAATGAAACGAGATCCCAGAAAATCAAGGGGATCTGCCTAGTTTAGTAAACCTAGGAAATCCCACCCTAACCAACGCCGGTTACCCTTAACCACCACCGGTTAAGCCAAAACCACCGTCGATTACCATTTAATTCCCAAAACAACCTTATTTTCAAGGTTGGAATATTCTTGAGAGATATCACATCTTTTGAGAACAAGTTTCAAGGAGAACACACATGTAAAGAAGGAGATCAAGTATTTTCTCCTGTACAAACATCTAGGATTCACCCAGCAACCATCCAACACTCACCCCCAAGATAGATTTGATCTAATAAGGAAAGAAGGAAAGCACATGCATCCGTGTAAGAGCTCCCCAATGTTTGGTGATCCTCTGCAACATTCAACCTCTTATCAACACCTTCATTCCTCACTCACAGACGTCAGAACCAGATTCTAAGTAAGTAGAACATTTTACTCCTCTGGTTCACTCATTTCATCATTGTATTTTCATCCTTTGTTCTCCTAGCCACCCACTAACCTCCATTAATACTCACCCCTCCATATCCCTATTAAAACTTCACCAAATCCCATCCAAACAACTTAATACCTCTTTCCGACCAGCCTAGTCCTTTGTGTAATCATATGGGAGATCTAAAGCTTGTTCTGTGACATTCCTAGTACCTCGTAGTAACTGGTACCGGTTCTTTCAAACTAGCATTGATCACCCTTAAACAACATCGGTCTCTGTATCTACCAATACAACCTAGAACAATAACCTACCTACCTATTCCCACATCACCCTTACTCACATTATAGACACAAATTCGTGTCTTAAGACCCCTCTGACCCGCATCCCATTTCGCATCTAACCTCAGACCTAAACCTTGCACAATTATTTATTTGACCTTTAAGTGATCTTATTTTGCCACCTCATCATGACATAGCCCTGATCCTAAACTAACATTAAATCTTTTCTTATTATGTTTTAAATGGGATACACTGAAATCATTTTGATCTCTCGGAGAAAAGATAGGTGGGATTTTTAAAAATAGCCTTTTTACCAACATTAAATTGTTTTAAACGGTGGATAAATGGGATAACAACGGATCGAAATTCATTTTGGAGATAGTCAAAGATTTCTGGATCACACTTGAGCCGAGTCCAGATCTCAGACGAGTGGATATGCTAGTGTTTACAACCAAGGAGATCAACTATATATATGTCCTTTAACATTTCTTATCTCGTGTGGTCTTACTTGTCATTATAAGCGTTATTCTTTTGCTTAATCATCCCATTTCCTAATATCATCCAAAAGGAAGCACCATCAGCTATGGATCTAGAAAGGAGTCAACACACACACAAGAAAACCTATCAAACCGAAAACCAATTTCAACGAAACAATTGTATTCCTGTTAATTCTATTACCGTATCTATTTCATCATTTTGAAGAAATTTCTAAGAATCAAAATCTTGTGGTCTTGTGTTCTTATTTGCAGTAACAAAAAGGAGTTCTCAGGATAAGAACGATCTTTCTCGGTAACTCACACCATCTCGACAAACGGTATTCCTCCTAGCACCTAACTCTTATCTCTGTTTCAGGACGAGTCATTCCAAGTGAATCACACAATGACCTCAAGACTCTCTATGAGTAGAATGAAGGGTGTTTTGAAGGATTGGTCGTGGTAGAGGATGAGGATACCATAGTGGATTTGGAGGATGAGGATATGGTAGTGGAAGTTTAATTGAGTTCCCTCATGGAACAAGCTTATACATGGATCGGATCTCACACACACAAAACCTATCAACCAACATGAATGTCCATCTAAAATATTACATCATTTTTCATTTTTGTGGAAAGAACCAAGGAAAGAACGTGCATGAGGAGATCACAATCAAGCTTATGAGTAGAATGAAGTGTTTTGAAGGTGGTAAGCAGGAAATAAATGGAAGAGGATAAAAAAGGCATAATAATATTAGGATACATCGCGTTGTGGAAAATCAATGGATACCTAAGTTGGAGGCACATTTTGTGGAAAGAACGAGGATTGAGGAGTGAAAATCATGACTAAATAAAAGAAAAAAAAGGCATAATAATGGTTAGGATACATCGTGTTGTGGAAGCATGGATACCTAAGTTGGAGGCATTACCATTGAAAATCATGGAGGAGCTTATATATAGAAGCCACGGAGGAGCTTATATATGCAAAATCCATCCCATTAGAAGGAGGTATATCGGGAAACCATGGAAGTTCTTAGAAATCTTTAGGGTGAGATACAATACTTAAAAGAGAAATCATGGAAGATGGATAAAATGAAAGTATCAAATATGGTCCTAACTGATATAGATGACTCAAGGGAAGTGTGTAAAATGTTGCGCCAGGAAAATATCATTCCATTGTTAGGGGATTGGTTAAAGGGAAACACTTCGTGTGCAAGTATTGAGACTGGAAGATAGATCCTGCATGCGAATCTTCCCCCTCATAGCCTATATTATGACAAGGAAATTACTCAATGTTTTTGTGGAGAGTTGGCTATTGAGTAATATATTGATTGATATAGGCACAAAATTCAATTTATTACCATAGATGCATGGGTACAAATGGGAAGACCCCATTGCAGCCATCATCTAATATATTTTCAGTGGCTAATTGAACTAAGGCCATTCTCATAGGGGTTTTTAAGGATGCATCCATTACTTTACAAGGATCTAAGTTCTTTGGAGACTTTGAGGTTTTAGTGCTGGCATATTTAGATGGCTTCCTATATCTATTAGGGCATCCTTGGTGCTTTGTGAAAATAATGCTAATCTTGGTTCAACAAGAACTATATCAGTTTTGAAAACAAGGAGGAGAGAGTTATTATCTTGTTAACAAATGGAAAATCGGTGCCCTATGTTGAGCACTTAAGTGAAGAATATCTGAATAGGATTTATGTACGTGCCATTTAAGATCCATAGATAGTTAAGCCAACCAAAGAAGGAATAATTAAGTGGGAGGATGCATAGTCTATTAGGGATAATACAAGTTTGTCTTGTGATAATTGGGCTCATATCACTTATGATTTGGTAGGTCACAAAGAAAAGATCATATTTCCTAGAGGAAGAAAACCACGTTATGTTAGGAGAATAGGTAACAACCCGATACCTTGTTACACAAGAGAAGGAGATCCTGTGGTATTCCTGTGCAATGGAAGAACAGTGGATAGACCCATCGAAAAAAAGATACATGCTAGCATATACACTACGTGGGATAGTAGCATGTTGGTGGATGGCCCACAAGGATAAAATTGTAGGATGGGTTGAAATTAGGATTGTTCTTACTACTACGTTCTTTAGGAGGAATGAACCTACTCAAATCTACACTTATTATGGTAATCAACCTATTCAGCACCACGTTTAGAAGTGTGAGAGACTCTAGACAGAAGGGTAGGAAGCTTTACCACCTTTGCTATGGGTGCACAATTTTTATTCCACTTTACAAGGATGCACATGTGCTTGGTATGTATATGTAGAACTCCATAGAGAGACTAGAAATTGGCAATATATAATTGCAGGGATAATCCAAACATTTAACTTCTTCTCTACAAAGCCTCTGGTGGAAGAAGCATTGAAAGTCATAAAGTGCTTAACTATGGGAGATAGTGCTAAGGTTGAAGAACTCCTTCAAGAGTTATTAGATGAAGGAGACTCAGGAGCATGTCTTATTGATGAAACAGAGGATGATGTAATATTACTTCAATGCACTTGCCTTGAGAAAGAAAAAGGAAAAATGGTCTACTTAGTGGATGATGAAGAAGTAGAAAATATAGATGTAAATCATTTAACATATAGGTGGGAGGTGTTAGGCAGGTGTAGAAGACCACGTGAACCTACCATGCACCTATGAAGATAAATAAGGTGAATATTGGATCGAGAGGTGAGCCTAAGGATGCTTTAATTGGAGATTATTTGTCGGACTCGAGGTGGCAAAAATCATATAGTTACTTAAGTGATTACCGGGAATTATTCCTAGGGGTACCATGAACTCAAAGGCATGCATGAATCATTAGGGAGATGAAGATAAAAATTAGAGAGGGTGCGCACCGGTTAGAAAGAGACCCTACAAGTTGAAACTCAACTTGCACGAAAATGTCAAAGAAGAGATTGACAAACTATTGAATTCATGAATTATCAAACCCCTTGATGAGTCGAATGGGTTAGTCTAATGATGATCGTATAAAGAAGGATGGACATATAATGATATTTTTGGACTACATGGAGTTGAATTTTCATCTTTGTGATCCCTATCCCACGCCATTCACCGAGAAAATACTACAAGGTGTTGCGGGGCATGAAATCTATTCATTTATAGATGGGTTTTTGGGTATCATCGAGGTTCATATTACATAGGAGGGATCAAGAAAAGACTACATTTACTACTGAAAGGGGTAGCTTCACCTATATTGTGATAAATTTTGGTCTAAAAATGTGCCATTTGTATTTTTGTGCATAATTGTTCAAGCATTCAAGGAATTTATTCACAAATTATTACAGTCTATTTAGATGATTGGATGGTGTATGGATTGGTTAAGGATCATTTTGAAAATCTATGCTTAATGTTTGAAAGATGTAGACAGTTGATTATCTCATTAAACATCAAGAAGTGCATATTTTCTACATCATTTGGGATCTTTGTTAGGACACATAATCTACAAGGAAAGTTTGTTGGTTGATCCACCAAAGTTGCAGATCATTGTAGGCCTAAGGGATCCTACTAAGTCGAGAGAGAGGTGCACAAAATTTTGGTTCATATAGGATATTATAGGAAGTTTATCAAAGGATATGCCAAAATTTCCACACCATTGGAGTTACTGAAAGGGAAAGGTATGTTCTATTGGGGAGAACCACACTAGTGCACATTTGAGACATTAAAGGAAAAACTTACTACCGAGCCTATTATGGGTTTTCCTTTCTGGGACCAACCCTTTCATGTACATGTTGACGCCTCTAGCACAACCATTGGAGTGGTGTTGGCTCAACCTATAGACAATATTGTAGATCATCCTATATATTTTGTGAGTAGAAAGCTAACTCTGTAAAATATAATTACACAAATACAAAGCACAAAGCTTTGTCAATGATCTATGCACTACCTAAATTTGGTTAGTATGTACTATCTACACCATTCATCTTTTATATGGATCACATGGAATTGAATTATTTGGTAAACAAGCCTGTACTTACTACAAGGGTGCATATGTCGATGGGTGCTCATATTTCAAGAATTTGATTTCACCATTGTGGTAAAACCAGGGAAAAGTAATTCTAGACTAGACCATCTATCAAGAATACAATCAGGAGAAGAAGCACAGGTAATTGAGGATACCATGTCAGATGCATAGTTATACAAGTTACAACAAGCACCATCAGAACTAGAGGACATTGTTGTCTTTCTACAAATAGGGATGGCACTAGAAGGAATGAAATCCTTGGAGAAGAAACAAATTTCTATATGTGTATCCCCCTATATGTTAATTAGTAGTGACCTATACAAATTAGGTTGAGATGAAGTATTGCGCCATTTTGTATTGGAACATGAGTGCACAAATATTATGGAAGAAGCCATGGTGGAATTGCAGGTGGCCACTATGTTAGTGATGCCACTATGTGCAAGATTCTACTTGCTAGATTATGGTGGGAGACCCTGTATAAATATTGTAAGGAATTTTGTACGGCTTTTGATCATTGTCAACATCTTGGAAAACTAGGTCAACAAGATGAAATGCCTCTAAGACCCATTACTAGTGTAGAACTATTTGAGAAATGGGCTATAGATTTTGTGGGTCCTATTTCACCATTTGTGTGTAGGACTAGATCGCGCTACATCATTACTTGCACAGATTATCTCACAAGGTGGGTAGAAGCAACACCTATAAAGGATTGTATGAAAACTACAACAGCTAGGTTTCTATGGGAAAATGTTCTTACAAGGTATGGATGTCCTCTAAGTCTGACAAGTGATAGGGGCACACATTTTTTGAATGAGACAATCAGGATATTATTAGATGAGTTTATGGTTGTGCACCATAAAACTACACCTTACCATCCTCATGAAAATGGAACTGTTGAGGCTTTCAATAAGATTTTGAGCCAGACCTTGACAAAAATTTGTGATGTTGGAAGAAATGATTGGGATGATAAATTTTCTATTGTAATTTGGGAATATCAAAAACATATAAGAGGTTGAACAAATCCACACCATTTCATTTAGTGTTTTCCACAAAAGTCATTCTTATTATGGAATTCATGTTACCTTCTTTGCGTATTACATGTGTTGGAGGTCTAGTTGATGAAAAATATTTAGAAGAATGGATTGAAAAGATAATCAAGATGAATGAGTGATGATTCATAGCACGTTGGAGTCGAAAAAAAAAAAAGAGAAGGCAAGGTAGAAAGCATGGCTTGATAGGCACATCAAGGGTAAAAAGTTGGAGATATCTGTTAGTACAAATCTATACCACCCCTAGATGACATTAGGATCTGCAATCTAGAATTGGGTCATTTAGTGTGATTTCACAACATTGACTTTTCTCCAACGTGTGGGACCTTGTAAGGTGAGAAAAATATCTAGAGAAAGCTCATTCTTACCCCTCTATTTAGGTGTATGCATGAATTTTGTAGAGGTTCAATGATAAATCCTACTATAGATTCCAAGGAGACAGAGTTAAAAGATGCAAAAAGAAACAAAACTAAGTAAAAAATGGTGATACACCAAAGGAGTGATGAACAATTGTTTTTTTGGTAAACACAAGCCAAAAATTTACATGCAATAGCCAAACACAGTAACCAATCTCGTAATAGAAGATCAGCTTGAGAACAATGAAGATAAAAAGGGGTAAAAATCACCCACATGCGTGTATTATTTCCCTAAAGATCGATACAATGTGTTATAAATGGCCACAAGGTAGAAATACATGCAATTTTAATGGAAGGTCTGATAAACTCCATGAATTCACTTGCCAAAGAGAAGAGGGAGGAGTCAGAAAAAGAAATTATTGTCCAACCCTTTGCAAATGAATTTCAACCCTGTTTTATAGATTCAACACAAAGGGAGATAGAGAGAGAAGTGGGAAAATAGTTCAAAGCTCAACAACTACTTATTAAATGCCTCCCACAAAATATACCCTAAAATTTGTCTTGATTGCATCACTTTCTTATTTGGTGCCTCGAAGGAGGAGGAAACTGTGGATCAAATCGAATCCAATCTAGTTGTTGGGGCAAAATAGATCTTGTATTAATGTCTGAAGACATTTCTCCATTTTCTCCCACCTAACCTCCCCAAACTTAAAGTTTCAGATCTCCATGGCATAGATGAGGCCGATATCTTCCCAATGGTGCGGATATTCATCAATTTTAGTGGTTGGAGTCGGTTCTACATTTTCCCGTGTCGAGAGACATTTTCCTATTTTTCTCCTACAAAACTCCATCAAAATTTGAAATTGAAGGGTCCATCATGTAGATAATTTCACCATCTTTCCAATGATACCAAAATCATGAAAATATGAGCTCTGGTGTGAAAGATATGCCCCTCTAAAGATTTAGGGAAAAAATGGCAAAATTAGGGAAAAAATCGGGTTCGTGGGCTGAAATTTGAATTTTTTCCTCTTTTTTCAAATTGGGAAATTTTCCTAAAAACATTTTGTGCCCCACTCCTCTGATGACACATGGCACCCTCTGGTTGATCTACTGACTTCAAAACAACATTTTGCCCCTTTGTACAAAATTAAGAATTTTTCCCAAAATTCTCTGTGGCCTCGCCACTCCGAGACATGTGGCATCTTCTGATCTGCTACGGAGATGTAATTCCATTTTTTACCTTTTCGCCTTTATGGTTTTGGATAAAAATAAAAAATCCTTCCAACCCCCTAACTCCCGCCGATGAATGGACATGTGGCACCTTGTGCTTAGCTCGGTGGGAATGTGCTCCTATTTTTCCTTTGACACATTTTGACCAAATGCCAAAAAACTTGAAGTCCTTCTACCCCCGTTGCTCCACCCTGATAAGTGGCGCATCTTGACTAGGTGCGGGCCTCAAAAATATATTTTCCTCTACGAGATTTTAGGCTGAGATTTTACCTTTGAGTTTTTTAGCCAAAAGGCTAAGTGCCAAAATTTTCCCGCAAGTCTGCCTTGGTAAATTTTCCCTCCAAACTCGTTGAGCCATAACTCAAAAAATACAAGGAGTTAGGAGGACTTCCTTACCTTTATAGAAAGGGGAAGAAAAATCCTATCTGATGAAGCCATTTCTAGAATCTTTTGAGTGCTTTAAATGTGTAGAAATTGAAGTTGAAGCACAAGGAAGGAAAGAATGAAGGAAAGTTAGCCAAAATAAGTAGGGGCTCATTTTGGATAACAATTTGGTGACTCAGAGGGGTCATCATCTGCATACTAAATGAAGTGACCAGCTGCCTAGAATAATCCATTGGGTATGGAGTCATGAAATCAACTTCTTGTTACTCTTAATTCATTAGAAAATCTCTAAGATGAAGATTGTGAGAGTAAAAAAATTACTTTGACCTGGAACATGATCTGCAAAATATGCATTCTTGGGGCAACAAACCCTCTACCAAAGCACTTAGTGAAATGTAAATCTAAAATACAACAAAACAATGTGCATAAACACTTGGAGGAATGAAAAATCTAAGCTAATATGTACAAGGTGAGAAGTTTCCCTTCTAGTAGAAGTTCTTTAGATGGATTCCATTAACTCGGAATCTATAGTTCCTCACCATCCAATGTAGACAATTGGAAGACATTGTTGTTTTTACATTTTCGACCATGTAGGGGCTACTCCAAATGGAATCAAATTTTGAATGCCTTCCTAGATTTTCTTAGTCTCGCATCCCATTTCAACACTAAATCTCCAACTTGGAAAGTTCTAGCCTTCCATTGTTTGGGCTGCATATTCTCTAATTTCTAGGAGTTCCATCAATTTTACATATCTAACCTCCATGGGCTCACACTCAAACAAGTTCCAATTGCTTCATGAGTTCCAATACTGGAAACTCACGTGATATAGGAAAGACTACCTCTTTCCCATAAACAAGTCTAAATGGAGAGTTACTGTGGATCTCTTGGGAGTTATCCTAATAGCCCATAGAGCTGATTTGAGCTTAGTGTGCCAAGTCCTCGATTTTCATCAAGATTCCTCTTGATGATCCTTAATAGATTCTTGTTTGTGGACTCAACTTGCCATTTCCTTGAGGGTAATAATTTTATGAAGTTCTCAAATAGATATCATTTCTAAGAGCCCATTCGAGTTACCTTTGATCCTATGAATGCCAATGCATTATCGATATTATAGTGGCGGTATACAAAATCTGGTTGCTATCCCCTCATAGAAGTCTAGAATGCTATATTCATTTACCTCTTTGAGTGTCACCACCTCAATCCATTTGGTGAAGTAGTTTGTTGCTATTAGAATCCATTTGTACCCTTAGCTTGAGTTTGGATTAATGACTCCAATGAATTAAAAACCCCATTGCATGAATGGTTGGTCAACTGAGATTGGGTGTAATGGAAGTGCTGCTAACCTCTCTTTTCCTGTGAATAATGCACAATTCTTGCACCTCTTGATCCATGCATAACAATCACTAAACACTTTGGGCCAATAATAACCAGCCTTCATGATCTTGAGAGCTATCACTCTTGGAGAAAAATTACCCCAGCTGATCCATTATGGAACTCTTCTAACATTTTCTCAATCTGATTTGTCCCAATGCACCTCAACAACACTCCATTGATATCTTTTTGAACAAGACACCATCAACAAGTACATATGGAATAGCCTACAATCTGAAGTGTCTTCTTTTGGATTTTTTCATCTCTAGAGGGCATAGGCCTATTTGTAAGAAGTGCATTATGTCTTGGGTCCAGCAAGGAGTGAGCACACCACCATTTTCTTCTTGAACATCTCTTTGTTCTTGGCTGTCTTACAGCACCAAAACAACATTATTCTCTTTACTTGCTTCAATTGGTTGACTCAAGGCCAATTTCTCACATAATCCCTTTCCTCAGACCAGCTTGGTGACTTTGATCTCAATGTCATACTCCATGACATGAGTAATCCACCCTACATGTTTTTCATTTAGATCTTTGTTGAGGAGGAAGTCTTTAACTCCCACATGAGAAACCAGTAGTTGAACCTTATTGTTTGAAACTAGATGCTTAAATTTCTTCAAGCTCCTAATCACTACAAGAACATGCTTCTTAATGAAGGAATACCTTACTTCATAGTCCTCCAAGCTTTTGCTAAAGAAGGCAACTAGATGCTTTGCATTTTCTTCATTCTTCCGTACTAAAATTGTAAAATTTTATCACCACCACTAAATGCATAAAGGATGAAGTCTTTGGAGAAATCTAGGTTAATGAGAGTTGGATCCCATGAGATAGGTTCTTTGATTTCCTCAAAACTCGCCTTACTTGCAGTTGTCCATTTGAATGCCACACTTTTCTTTAACATCATAATTATTGGCTTGACAAGGGCTGAAAATTTTGGAACAAACCTTCAAACAAAATTGATTCTTCCCAAGAAACTTTGAAGAGCCTTCTTATGACTTAGCAATGGTAGTGCTCTTATTACTTCAACCCTCTCTAGATCAATTGCTAACCCTTCTTTGGAAACAATGTGGCCTAGGAGCTTGCCTTCATGAGCTAGGAATATGCATTTTTTGGGATTCAAGGATACTCCAAATCTTCTACATATTTGGAACACTTGTCTCAAATGAAAGAGATGGTCTGCTGCACTTTTAGAAAATATAGTAATATCATCTAGGTATATCAGCACTATTTTGTTGATCAATCCCTTGAATGCCATATCCATTTCCCTTTGGAAAGTAGCTCCAGTGTTAGACATCCCAAATGGAATTTTTCTATATGCATAGGTTCCCCATTTGGTGGTGAAGGCTATTTTGAACTGATCATCTTCCTTTACCATGATCTGATTATACCATGAATAACCATCTAGCAATGAAAACCTCTCAGAGCCAGCAACAACTTGAAAAATTTGCTCCATAGAAGGAAGTGGGTAGTGATCCTTGAGGGATGCTCTGTTCAAATCTCTAAAGTCTACACACAACCTGATTTCTCCACTCTTCTTTCTAACTGGAACCAAGTTTGCAACCTAGCTTGAATGCTTGATGGGGAATATGATACTTTCCTCTATTAACTTATTCAATTCCTTCTTCATGAGAGGCTCAATGTGTGGATTGACCGGTCTCTATTTTTTCCTGATGGGCTTAGCACTTGGATCTAGTTCAATTGTGTGTTGAGCTAGCTTGGGATTGAAACCTCTCAAGTCTTCATAGCTCTAAGAAAATACATTCGGGAACTCTTGGAAAAGTTGCATGAATTCATACCTTTCTTTCTTGGTTGCCACTTTACCAATTTGAAGTGACTTGCCTTCTCCAACTAAGATGGGCTCTGAATCCTCTCCCTTGACTTGGATGTTTGCTTTCTCCTTCCTAAATTGATCATTAGGATTGAAGATAGACTCTAAAGTCACAAGTCCTTTTGGCAGTTTGTTGGTTCTCAGTTGTACCACTTGATCACTGTACTGTTGTTCCAACTTTTCCTGATTTTTGGCTGAGAACTCAACTTCCTCTTACAAGAAATTGATGATTTTTTGGTCACTCTCAAACACTTGCCAACTTGCATTATTGTCTGGCACTGATGGCCTCACAATCACATGGATGTTTGGATGCATTTTATCTCTTTTGATACTCTCCACAACATCAAAAGTTGTTCCAACTGTGCAAGCCTATCATCAACTTGGTTCTCTTTCCTAGGGATGGAGGTTATGCAAAGCCCTCAAAATCCTCAATGAGATCCCACACCCTATTCTTATAACTCTTGAGTAGGTCATTCTTGGCAGCATGTTGTCCTTTAACTTGATTAACAATCATCTCACTATCACCAAAGACTTGTAAGTTTTTTATGCCTCTCTTCCTTGACCAATGCAATCCATGTATCAAAGCTTCATATTTAGCAGTGGTGTTAGAACATACAAAATTAAATCTAAAATTTGAATAATACTTAATTCCTTGAGGTGAAACAAGCATAGCTCCTCCTCCTACACCTTGTCTACTTCTTGATCCATCAAAGAACAACTACCATACCTCATTGTCATCTTTATGTAGTGCGGCTTGGTGATGCTGAGGGAAGAGGCTGATTTTCTTCATTCATGTAATATACTCCTAGTTTAGATTACTCTATTTGCTTGTAGGGATCAAAATCATGCACCTTTCTTTCCCATTCATCAAGAGTCAAATATGGAATGTTTATAACTTTGGTTTCAACTTCTTGTGTGCTTGGATAATCCTCTTGATCAAACGTGAATAGTTGGCATTGATTGGGCTTGGAGTATGAGGCTCAATGTGAAAGTTTACAATAGGTTCAGACCTGATTGTGTCCTTTCCTCCATACCTAATCCTAAACAACATGTGTGACCAATCAGCAGATAGGTAGCCTCCAATTCTAGCTGTGAAATCCCTTGACAAACATATGGAAAAGAGTGGTGGCAAATCTATCACCAACACATCTTGTAAAACAGTGACATTGGGGCATGCATGCAAAGTAAGGCTCAAATATTTAACTACCCCAAGCTGTTACTACTATTGTCCCATTTAATTGCACCACCCTTGTGGAGGTGACTTCATATTGAAGGCCCAACTGATCAACTATTTGCTTGGGCATCATGAAACTACTTTCTCCAAAATCAATCATACAATTTTGTACTAGTTTATCCCCGAATGATCAATGAAACATATAATGGAGGGGGCTTCAATATTTTACCTTGTTGTCCTCTATGATTCTCCTCAAGATGAGTAGAATTTTTGAGTACCTTCTCTTGCATATGAGCTAGCTGATTTGAGGTTGACCAATTCTTCATGGCAGCTTGTAATAGATCCCTTTGTCCTAGGATGGATAGTGACTCCCACATAGATATGTTCACATTGGTCTTCTTCATTTGTTCAATGATGTTAAATGGGGATGAAATATCTATTTTCTACCCTTTAGTCTCCACATTCTTTTCTTGTACATGGGCTACAATAGTTGGCATCTTAGTACATGGGCTAGAAGGTGGCTTGGGCTGTCCTTGCACATTTGGAACTGCATTTTGTTTGCCAACACTTGTGGAGTGATGGAAGATTTTGAATCACTTGGATCTAGTGACTTCCCTTCACCAATATTCATCTTCTTTAACCATGTATTAGTTGATACACTCGAGAATGTGTTTGATTCATACCACAAAAATATTTTACCTTCCAATTCACAAGTGTAGTCTCATTTGGAGTTTTATCTTGTTGAGATGTCCCTTGTTGTTGGTTTGTCTCCTAACTCGCTTCACTCTCTACACCGCTTTTTTTTCACCATCAAATCTTGGTTCAAATCACCATTGAAGCACATAGATTTTTGTGAGGTTCATTTTATGGGAAACACCGGTCATAGTCTTGAGCTATATTATTTTGCACTGGTACTAAGGCTTTAGAGGTAGATGTAACATTGGGGTTATAGGGATGAAATGGTCTATTGGTAGGAGGCCTTACTTGATTTTGATTTATAGTTAGGTTGGGTGGCCTATTAGGCTAATATGGTTGTCTATTAGGATAAGTTTGAGGCTAATAAGAAAGACTAAAACTTTGATCTTGTTGCCTCTTGAGCGTAACTAGCTCATTTCCCAAATTTTACAATTGTTTCATAACTTCTTGAAACTCATTTAAGGTACTAGAGGATGAAGTATAAGTTTCATTTGAACTCTAATTTATAGGAGTGGGAATATGAGCTAAAGTAGGTGCTTGACTAGTACTTGGGCTTCCCAAATCTAGATATAAGGGCAAAGGAGGCTTAGGTGCAAGTTTACCCGGCTTGTATAAAATAATTCTCACCTTAATGGCGATGTTGTAACCTACAGGTAGAGTTGTACCTCCCATGGATTGGATCAACATAGAAATGTCATAATTTAAAGACTTGAGAAAGTATAAGAAAGCACCTTGAGCTGTTGGCCTCACTGCCAATGGGATTCTAACCCATGTTCTTTAAAATATGAAATTGAATTCCGTTAGCTGCTCATTGGGGGCTCTCTTGATAGTTGTCGATTGCTCCAATAGAGACAAGTTTTCCCTTTCTCTCCAAATTGGTTATGGAGGTGCATGCACAACTAGTTCCAATTTTGGATAGAGCCTACCTCAAGGATCCTGAACCATTGAAAGGCTTTCCCTTTGAATGAAGATGCTAGTAATTTAACAGTAATTTCCATCTCAACAATCTCATGGATTGTAAAAACATTAGCAATGTTTTTGACATGATCACCAAGAGTGGTCTAATTTTCTCCAGTAAAGTATGGGATGTTCTTTAATGTTGTAATTGGAATTGGATTTTGTGCATTGAGAGTAAGTGGGATGTTCTTTAGTAAAGTTTACATAAGAATTGGGTTGTGCCATTTTAATTGGCACGAGAACCCTTATTGATTGAATGAAAGGTCCACCAGGTGGAGGAGTTGATAGATTTTTGCTTGGTGGAGATAGAGACCATTGAATACTTCTTCCTCTTTGTAGAGATAATTGTGTATAGTTAAACAATCCCTCTTCTCTAGTCCTTGAGCTTGTCCTGGATCTTTCTCATGAATCTTCAAGATTGGGATTGAAACCAGTTGATTCTATCCTTTTAAAATCACCGGATGTACAAATCAAGGCTCTTTCAAGCAAGAAACTTACAAAAATTGCACATCAACTTGTTTAAATGAATATGGAGACCTCTAAGGTCCCACCAGGCATGCCAAAACTATTAGTGCAAATCTATAACACCCCCTAAATGACCTTCATATATGTAGTCCAGGTGGGTCATTTAGTGTGATTTCACAACATTGAGTTTTCTCTAAGGTTTTGGAACTTGCAAGGTGAGAAAACTCTCTAGAGAAAGATGGTTCTTACCCCTCTATTTAGGTGTATGCATGAATTTTGTAGAGGTTCAATGCTAAATCCTACTCTAGATTCCAAGGAGATAGAGTTAAAAGATGCAAAAGGAAACAAAACTAAGTAAAAAATGGTGATACACCAAAGGAGTGATGAACAATTTTTTTGCTGGTAAACACAAGCCATAAACTTACACGAAATAGCCAAACATAGGTAACCAATCTTGTAATATAAGATCAAATAAGAACAATGAAGAAAAAAGGGGTAAAAATCAACCACATGCATGTACTATTTCCCTACTAGATCGATATAACATGTTACAAATGGCCACAAGGAAGAAATACATGCAATTTTAATGGAATGTCTGATAAACTTCATGAATTCACTTTCCAAAGGGAAGAGAGGAGTCTACAAAACAAGAAATGATTGTCCAACCCTTTACAAATGAGTTTCAACCCTATTTTATAGATTCAACACAAAGGGGAGACAAAGAGAGAAGTGGGAAAATAGTTTGAAGCTCAACAACTACTTATTAAATGCCTCCCACAAAATTTTCCCCAAATCTATCTTGACTGCATCAATTTCTTATTCGGTGCCTCGAAGGAGGAGGAAATGATGGATTAGATAGAATCGATCTGGTTGTTGTGGTAAAATAGATCCTGTATTAATGGCCTGAAGATGTTTCTCCATTTTTCTCCCACCTAACCTCCCCAAACTTAAATTTTCAGATCTCCATGGTGTAGATGAGGCCGAGATCTTCCCAACGGTGCCAGATCTTCATCAATTTTGGTGGTTGGGGTTGGTTCTACATTTTTCCCATGCGGAGATATTTTCCCATTTTCTCCTATAAAACTCCATCAAAATTTGAAATTGAAGGGTCCATCATGTGGATAATTTCACCAGATTTCCAATGATACCAAAATCATGAAAATCTGAGCTCTGGTACGAAAGATATGCCCCTCTGAAGATTTAGGGAAAAAATGGTGAAATTAGGGCAAAAATCAGGTTCGTGGGCCGAAATTTGAACTTTTCCCTCTTTTTTCAAATTGGGAAATTTTCCCAAAAAATATCCATGCCCCACTCCTCTGATGACACGTGGCACCCTCTGGTTGATCCGCAGCTTCAAAACAACATTTTTCCCCTTTGCACAAAATTGGGAAATTTTCCCAAAATTCTCTGCAGCCCCGCACTCTAAGACATGTGGCATCTTCGATCTACCTGCAGAGATGTGCTTCTATTTTTATGTTTGCACCTTAATGGTTTTGGCAAACAACCAAAAATCCTTCGACCCCCCGACTCTTATTGATGAATGGACACGTGGCATCTTTTTCTTAGCTCGGTGGGGATGTGCTCCTATTTTTTCCTTTGACACATTTTGACCAAACACCAAAAAACTTGAAGTCCTTCCACCCCCGCCGCTCTGCCCTAACACGTGGCACATCTTGACTAGGCGTGGGCCTCAAACAATATATTTTCCTCTCGTGGGATTTCAGGCTGAGATTTTACCTTTGAGTTTTTAGCCAAAAGGCTAAGTGCCAAAAAAATTCCCAGCGGGTCCACCTTGGCAAATTTTCCCTCCAAACTCCACCAAGCCATAACTCAAAAAATACAAGTTAGGAGGACTTCCTTACCTTTCTGGAAAGGGAAAAAAATCCTATCTGATGAAGCCATTTCTAGAATATTTTGAGTGCTTGAAATGTGTGAAAATTGAAGTTGAATCACAAGGAAGGAAAGAATGAAGGCAAGTTAGCCAAAATAAGCAGGGGCTCATTTTAGATCATAATTATAGATGGTACTCCTTTATGATTCTAAGTTTTTTTACCATCCAGAAAACTAAAATTATATTGGTTGGGAACATATGTTATCATTCACATACTCAAATCAAGTTTTTGTCGGTTAGAGGCCCTTGATAGAATACGATTACTCGGTTACTTCAATGAGAGTAGGTTGAATCCCTACTATAAATAAGTCTTCTTGGTGTTTGTGATAAGGTAGTGTTGCCATTTAGATTAGGTTTTCAATTGTGTAGTTCCGTAATGTATTTCCTTCTTTGTCACTATGCTTTGTCAATTTAGTTTTTGTTCTTGTGAAATAAGTGCATTTGCGTGCATGAAGCCAATTAATATTTTAAAGAATCTTTATGCGTAGAGGATAGAATATACTTTTAGTGTTAGGTGGTTGTTGAAATCTAGGTACAAAACTATTAGAATTGAACGATGAAAGGAATAAGATGCTACGGGTGATATTCAAGTCAAAGGATTGCTTCTAAAAAGTTACCAAAGATGGAGATGAATGATGGGACAATATAACGTGATGTAAGCGGATACCATAACAACTACAAAGAAAAGGTGCAATGACAAGGTACTCGGGCACAAGGAAGCATGCTTTGAAGATAATTTTGTGACCGAGAGGGTAGGAAGTCACACTAGAAGGTTATAGCTAGGATGTGAAGATGTACCGCATGGAATGAAAAATAAGTCAATAAATGAGAGGAAATTAGGTAGGTGAAGGATCAATAAATGCATCAAAAATTTGAAAATCTATGTAAGGATGGGATGCAAGTTCATTCTTATTGTTAAGATTAAGAGAATTTGAAAAGAGATAATTGTGAAGATCGAGCAATCGTGTTGAGGTACGAAGAGTGTGAAACTAGACATGGAAAGGAGGTTTGTGCGAAGGAGAAGCTTGCGTTCCCACAAGAGAAAGGTTTGAGTGAAGAAGACACATTACAAAAATATAGGGCATGTGATTTCCACTAGGGCACAAAGATTTGAGCTAGGGTTTGAGTTGCATGTTATAGAAGTCAAAAGACGAGTATTTTCAGAGGATTATAGAGTAGAAATGGCACATAAGAAGGTAGTTGTAGTGGGAGTTAAGGGAAAGAAGAAGGTGGTCATGGAGGAAGAAGAAATGACCCCTGAGAGTAATTTTTCAGAGATGTAATATTTAGAGGAGGTTATAGTAGGCCAGGAATGGGATTCCCACATTCAAAGAAGAAAGATAAGTGAGTACAACCATCATACCACAAAAACAAGGAGTTGGATGCATTGTTGAACATGAAGACAAATAAGCGCACAACAGAGGACATGTCGGTCTATGATGATGTTGGGGAGAAGTTATTGAAAAGATTGGATTATATCAGTTATATGAGCTCCCCTACTTTGAAAATATGAGCCCTTATACCAATGGCTCATGAGCAGAGTACACGAAGACTTCTTCTACTTTGTAGGATCATAGAGTAAGGATTTCAACGCGTTGATCTCCATAGTGACGGGATTTTAGCCTACATGTGAAGACCTCAATGGGGACTTAATAGATAAGGCTGTAATTTTGGAGACTAGGAGGGAGCTAGGGTACACCAAGGGTCCCACAACATGGACATAGACAAGCTAAAAAAGTACCCAGTTGTGTAGGAAATCATGCACCTTGTGACAAAATTAAATGACCAAGAGAGGTGGTCACAAGTGAATACCATGTGGCTACACGTTGCTAGAAGGATGTCTGAAGGAGTGGTCTACAAAATTTCAGGTTACATTACAAAAATATCATCGAAGAAGCATGTTTAGGAGGAAAGATTAGTTTTGGGGTTGTTTTGTTGTCTCTAGTATTCATGGAGATCGGGGTGCCCAATGGACCAAAGGAGAAGATCTGGGAGTATCCCATGGAGAACAAGTCACCTCTGAATGATTCAACAAGTACTTGTGTGAAGGATTGATGACCGAACAAGTCAAGCAGAGGGTTGAGAAGTGGTACAATAGGCTCTACATGATGTTTGAAGAGGAATGGCACATCCCAAAAGAATTTGCAGTTTACCATCATTTTTGCATCACATGATTTTCAATGAATGATGGGGCTTGGAGCCCATAGTGAAAATTTCCATATGTCTTCACAGCAAGCTATTTTTAGGCATTGGTTTATAGGTTCTCATACGCATTCCACCTAACATTCGATGCATAAAACATAGACTATTACTACCACACACTAAGGAAGAAGTATGTATATCTAGGACATAATGCATATATTGAAAGGCTCATCTCAGATGTGTTGAGCATAAAGCCAATAAGTTTGGTTATTGGAGACATTGAAGAAACACTTATGTACCTCTAACTGAAGCCCAAGCTGGAAAATAAAAAGTATGTGGAAGATGAGTTCACACTCCCAGGGCCGACTGAAGGGTAAGCATACCATGGAGAACATTCCAGTGCCTAAGCCCATAGAGACAATCAAAGTAGAGGATGAGGAGGATGAGCATAAGGATAGTGGTGGTTTAGAGCACAAGAGGAGGTAGCCATCAGATAAAAGAGAATTAGAGTGTGTGACTACACCAACTCATGGGCAAGGAGAAGAAGAGGATCCAAAAGTAGTTCAAGGAGAGCACCGCTTTAAAAGAGTATTTAAGAAAACAAGGACTCAAGGTGCTACTCCAAAAATAGTGTGCGCAGATCACCTCGACTCTCCCCACGAAGGAGACAATTGAGAAAAGGAGAAGGAAATTAAAGTTGAATGAGGAAGTGGAAGAGTCAAAGGAAATCATGCCCAATTCTCCTACACCTCCAGAGAACATAGAGGAGTAAAAAGATGAAGAAATGAAGGATGGAGAAGAGGAAGAAAAAGGGGAAGAAGAGACAACAACTAGAGACTACTCAGGACATAAGCAAAGCACAAGTTCCCAATCTTGAAGCCCAAGTTCTTAAGAAGCCTAGATCAAGAAGAATGAGTGGGGAGTATATTCCACCAGCCATGGGCTATGTGGAGGACATAGGTAAAATTATCTATGCCCATTTCTAGAGAACAATGGCACAAAAGGAGTTATATGGCTAGGAATTAATGGATGAAGATATGGCAACAATGCACACAAGGAAGAAATTATCATGGTCGATGCAAATGCACATGGATGAACCAGAATTTGATGTATGTGAGGATTCATGCATGTCTAGGAGGTTGAATAAGACACCTTAGGCCAAACACATAACAATAAAGCCTATTATTATGTCAGATGAGTAGGTAAGCAATGCTTTGGTTAAAGTGTCAACAGTGTTGAGTTGTGGAGTTCAATTACTTCATTTTAGCATGCAATTGGAACTTTCTGGAAAACATAGTAACTCGACATCGGTTAAGGTTAGACCATCATCAGTCAAGGAAGATTGACATTGGTCAAGGAAAGTAGGAACGGTGATAGTTAGCGTAACCAAGCATCGATTACATGTGTGATGAAGTTTTAATTAAATCTCGGGAATTATATCTATTTTTAGCATTAAAATAGATTTATTGATTGTAATTACATGGCTAAGTGCCCTAAGTCTATAAATGACTATATAAGCACAAAATATAGGGTTTAGAAGATAATTATAAACAAGAATTAGAAAGAACTTGAAAAATGTTGGTGAGAGAGAATTCTTGGTGGTAGAGCAAAATATTGAAGGAAGAAAGTACTGAACATCTGAGAGGTGTGGAAGATTGTAAATATTCATTGTATATCTTGTCAAAGATTTGGATAATAGATTGGCTTGTTTCTGGTGAATGTATCCCACCTTTGGGTGAACCATGTTAAATCTAGTGTTGATATATGTCTCTTGTTTTGTATATTTCTTCTAGTAGAATATCCACTTTTATTTGCATGTATGCTTAGATCTAATATATTATCTGTATAACTAGTGTGCTAACCCCAACAACTGGTATTAGAGATTTGTTTGAGGGTTTTTGTGTTGATATATTTACTCACAGAGGGTTTTCTAATTGAGTGGGAGCTACAAAAATGGCAGAAGATAATAAATACAAGGTAGAGAAATTTGACGGTCGAAATTATCAATTATGGAAGATGCAGATTGAGGATTATCTGTATCAAAGAGATTTATACTTACCGTTGGATGAGAAGTCTAGACCTACGAAGATGATTGACGAAGAATGGATGATTCTTGAGAGAAAGGCTTTGGGATCTATAAGATTAAGCCTGGCAACATCTGTGGCTTCCAATATTATAGAAGATACTTCTACGGTAGACTTAATGAAATCTCTTGCTAATTTATATGAAAAACCTAGTGCTTCAAATAAATATTTTTGGTAAGGGAACTACTTGTTGGAAATGTGGAAAGAAAGGACATGAAAATAAATATTTTTGGTCAAAGGATAAAGAGAATCAACAACCAGAAAAAGATAAAGAGGTGAATCTTGCTTCATAAGAGGTAATGTAAGATGCTCTTATTCTTTCTTTGGATAGTAGAATTGAATCATGGTTTTTTAGATTCAGGAGCTTCTTTCCATGCAACCCCTAGTAAGGGTTATTTCAAAAATTATGTCCAGGGAAATTTTGGGCATGTTTTTTTGGGTGATGATGAACCTTACAATATTACTGGTAAAGGGGAAGTTCATCTAAAATTGTAGAATGGAAATACATGGGTATTGAAAGATGTGAGCCATGTGCCAAGCCTTGGGAGGAATCTTATTTCTGCAAGGCAACTAGGTGAATTTGGTTTCATGGTTACTTCTACAGGAGACTCTTGGAAAGTCACCAAGGGTGCTTTTGTTGTGGAAAGAGGTAAGAAGGTAGGAACATTATATTTATCTACCTATATTATTGATTCCTTTTTGTATTATCTACTTGATTCGGATGCATGCATGTGGCATAATCGGATTGGGTCATATGAGTAAAAAAGGAATGCAGATCTTAAAGGCTAAGGGTAAGTTATCATATTTGAAAGATTTAGATCTTGATTTATGTGAGAATTGTATCTTTGGAAAGAAAAAGAGAGTGAGATTTCTCAAATTTGGGGCAACTAAGAAGGAGCGGCTGGAGCTCGTACACTCGGATGTGTGGGGACCATCTAGGTAACTTCTCATGGAGGATCCCAAGTATTATGTTACTTTTATTGATGATACTACAAGAAAGGTATGGTTTATTGTATTAAATGTAAATTTGATGTTTTTGAGACTTTTAAAAGATGGAAATCCCTTATTGAGAATGAATCAAATTCTAAGTTAAAGTGCCTTAGATCGATAATGGTGGTGAATCTTTGTAGCAAGGATTTCAATGATTATTGTTTAGTGAATGGATACGTGGAGAAAGAATGGTTCCAAGAACACCACAAGAGAATGATGTTGCAGAAAGAATGAATAGGAAAATCATGGAACGTGCTAGAAGTATGAGGATACATTCTGGATTGCCCTTGCATTTTTGGGCAGAAGCAGTTGATACAATGGTTTATTTGATTAACCGTGGGCCTTCAAGTTCACTAGATGGAGGAATACTAGAGGAATCTTGGACCGAGAAAAGAGGTAGATATTTCTTTTCTTAAAGTTTTTGGTTCAGAAGATTTTGTGCATGTTGATAAGGAAAATATAAAAAAGTTGGATGCAAAATCCAAGAGGTGCACTTTCATTGGTTATGGATCTAGTGATTTTGGTTTCATTTTTGGGATTTAGAGAATTCTAAAATTATTAGGAGTCATGATGTTGAATGGAATGAAAAGAGAATGTACAAGGATCAAATTTTGGTACCCAAGGATGAGAAAATTGAGAATTTTATTGATGAAAATGAACTCTTAAGTTTTAAATAAACACCTACAGAAATACACAGTAACCATGGTTGGTTAGTTCCTAACCGACATCAGTCAGATGAACCGCTGATGGTTACAGAGGATAAAAACTAATATCGTTAATAGAACCGATGTCATTTAGAGGTGACCAATGTTAGTCACTATCAGAAGTTGATACTAATGTCCAGGAGGCCCAGATAGAGCCTTCGGTACCCAAACTCTTGTGAGAAGGTCACAAAGGGTAAGTAAACTTCTAAAAATATTTACACCTTCTCTATTTTATTTATTGTTAACTGATAGTGGTGAACCAGAGAGCTTTGAAGAAGCAATGTAAGATAAGACTCACATTTAGTGGGAGCATGGCATGGATGAGGAGATGGACTCATTAGAACATAGAAAAACTTGGGATTTGGTTAAGTTGTTAGTAGGTAAGAGGACATTGCAGAACAAGTGGGTTTACAAGATTAAGGAAGAAGAGGGTGGACATAAAAGGTACAAGGCAAGGCTTGTATTAAATGGATTTGCACAGAAAGTGGGTATTGAATTTGGTGAAATATTTTCTCCTATTGTTAAGATGAATTCTATTCGCACCGTTGTATTGAGTTCGAGTTCAAATAGAAGATTTACATTTAGAGCAACTAGATGTGAAGATGACTTTCCTTCATAGTGATTTGGATGAAGAAATTTATATGCAGTATTTGCTTGGGTATGAAGTCAAGGGTAAGGAGAAAATAGTGTGCAAGTTGAAAAAGATCCTATATGGGCTCAAACAAGCTCTAAGTCAATGGTACATGAGGTTTGATAGTTTTATGCATGAGCATGGTTACTTGAGATTTGAATCTAACCATTGTGTTTATTTCAAGAAGCTTGAAAATGGGAGCTTTATTATTTTGTTACTATATGTGGATGATATGATTATTGCAAGATCTAGTATGTAGAACATTAGTGAGCTTAAGAGAAATTCATCTCACACATTTTCTATGAAGGATTTAGGATCTATAAAAAGAATCCTTGGCATGAAAATACATAGAGATAGGAAAAAGAAATAAATTGTATTTGTCTCAAGAGGATTATATCTACAAGGTGTTAGAAAGGTTCAACATACAGAATGTAAAAGCTGTTAGAAAACCTATGGTTGGACACTTCAAATTGAGTAAAGATCAGTGTCCTTCATCACATGAGGAAGTCAAATACATGACACAAGTACCATCTGCTTCAGCAGTTGGAAGTCTCATGTATGTTATGGTTTGTACTAGACTAGACATTACACAGGAAGTGGGAGTTGTGAGTAGATATATGGCTAATCCGGGTAAAGAGCAATGGAAAGTAGTCAATGGATACTCGGGTATTTGAAATGGACATCTAGCATGCATTTATGCTATGGAAGTTTAGATATTTCATTACGTGGCTATGTTGATTCGGATATGGGTGGAGATTTGGATAGTAGGAGGAGCACTACTGGATATATTTTCATAGTAGATCAGTCACCAAGTGTCAAAGTGGTCCTCCATGGGATCATGCCTTCACTGATCCGAGCTCTCCACTCCTTGCACCGATGTCTTATGGAACCTTTCATCACATGCCTAGAATATTCATTTTTTGATCCCACAATTGCATGGATGACACCTTATCCACAAGGTTTATGATTTTCTCATGTAATTCTTGGGATGCCAAATATGGCTAAGTACAAAAAAATTTCCTTGCGCACATGCGTGCCATATATGTTTTCTAACATATTGCTAGGACCCTTCCTAGCGTGCCTTTAACCCATGTGTGATTTTTCAACTAGGTCCCACACACCCATGTGCCTTCTTGTACTTAGCTGATATTTTGGGGCTCAACATTTGAAACATTCAAATATTCAAAAACGTACGAAGGAAGGATAAATGCAAGGAAAATATGTGGAATAGGTGATGGAGAATTTTCACCCATAATTCTTGTTTTGGTTAACTAGATCAAGAAAGATTGATCTTGTTGGAAAGGTCTCATTAATGGCTATATTCTAGGGCCAACAATTTTAGAAATTGATGCAATCTTGGAGACCAAAATGTTAAACATGGGTCTAGGATGGAAATGATGACTCGAACACATAAGTTATCAAATCATTCCCCAACCACCAACATTAATGAGGAATGACACCCCTTTCCTTCTATAGATCATATAGCATGAATGAATGGTCTTTTAAAGGTGGCCACGTGATTTTGTAGGAGAATTAAGGAGTTTTGGTCTATGGTTGAATTCCAAATTCAAAATTCCCTCTCTTTTCCCTCTTCTCTTTCTCTCCTTTTCTATAAATTGTAAAATAATGATCATTTGTAAAGATTGGACCCTTGTGGATTACAAGAGCATTATTCAATGTAGTGTATTTTTTGCATTTTGAGTTGCATGCTTCTTATTTTTCCCTTTGTGTGTGGATATTTTCCTCTTTCTACCATTATAATAGATTGTGCATCTCTTGGAAGCAATAAAAGTCTTGTTTTGTGGCTACTCTCTACCCTAGCTTGTATTTTGTTGCATGTTATTGCCTCTCCTTTGCTATATTATTTTGATGTGAAATTTTATCCCCTTCAGTTTCCTTTCTTTTATGCTCCATGATAATGGGTGTGTGAGTTTTTTTCCAACTGTGGTGTTGGTCCTTAATTATACACCCCTAGTGGTCGACAACATTTTTTAGGAAGGGGATGCTTGGAATGGTGGTAGACTAGGGGTGGTATGTTGTTTTGTAGCCGTGGAGGGGTCTAACACTTTCCTTTGGATCAAGCCTTGAGGTGATTGAAGGGCACATACAAAATAGATGGTCTTTCCCTACTACTCTGGTCCTACCTTGAACTAGTGTGAGAGGACCCACAGTGTAACTTTGAATGAAGATGAGGGAGATGAGTTATTTTCTCCTCTTGACTGGTCAAATGATGGATCAATGTGGGATAAGAATGGCCATGAATACAACACTCAATTTCATGATTTGTCACAAAATATGTTGGATATTCTTGTAATATTAGACACATGTTACTATAGACAACAATTTTTTGTTGTTCTGCATTCTATAGGTAATAGAATTAAGGATATAAGACACCTTTAGTGATATTTAGAGAAAAAAATAGTAAATGGAAGTTTAATATGAGGGGGTGGGATCAATTATGGTAATTGTAACTTCAAAAAGGGGAGATTATGGGCTAAGAGATTCCTTCGATAGAGAATTTAACACCTAGAGTAGTATGTAATGCTTTGGAAAGCAAAAAAATGGATTAAGTAGTGACAATTTGTACAAAGAAATATTTCTATTCATTGATACTCAACAAGATGCAAAGATTCAATATAATCACTAAAATACTTGACATAAGAGCTTGTGCAAGCATTCTGATGAAGTATTTATTGCTTCTTCCCTCGTGTTCCCAAGATACACCCAAAGGCTAACAAAAATATCTCATCATAAAATGGTTACAGTAAGGATTTTAGAATTATGTCCAATATTGTAAAGTAAACGCTTACATCACAATATCAAACTAATGACCAAAAACAACCATTAAGGACAAATCTAGTGTATGATGAAGAGAAATAATAAACATAAGACTGCAGTAGAAAATATAACCCATCAATCAAAAAATCAACATACGTAACTTAGAACACATAAATTATTCTCAAAAGTGAACATATTTCATTTAGATATTGACTTTCTTAACAAGGGAACATCAAGAGAATTCTCTCAAAGTTTGTCAATGGTTGTACATTACAACCACCTTGACACAGAAGTATGGGAAATGGAAATCTATATGCATTTCACAAAGGAAACATGCACTATTCACAATTATATCTCTTGACATTTTCAGAAATAAAAAGACTAAGCCCCTTTGATCAGAATACCAAAACTAACTCCTTTTAATATGAGGAAAATCCCCATATTATTACAATTTGGTCTATTCTTACAGTTCGTTCCACCCCTCTCCAAAACAAGTGAATATTCTCTTTATTCACAAAGAAAGATATTTTTAATTAGAGTGGGAATGTAACTTGTCTAACTAAAAATATATGATTTTCTGTTAGCATTTTGGGATTGATTCCATGCCTTCACTACCACATACACAAAAATAGTTAATGATACTACCAGTGTTCCTGTTTATTTTTATTTTCTCATTTTCTCCCACCAAACACCATAAATTCCTAAATAAAATGATTTCAAACTAAAGTGCTTGAGGATACCTTTCCAATGAGACCAATTTTGCATGATTTGGAGCTCTAGATCAAAAGTTATGGCCATTTAAAGTTTTGCCTGTTGGGATGAATATGAGAGTGACACATGATAGCTTTTGATTGGCTTCAGGAATTTCCTTTTTATGAAATGCAAGCTAATAATAAAATTCCATGCACCTTCACCTTTTCAGATTGTTCTTTTACTTGATTTCCCTCAGGAAATGTGAGCCAATGAGGAAGCTCCACATTTTTTGCAATGTCAGTATTTTCTTTTACTTATACTCTCCACCGTGAAACACAAGCCAATGAAAAAGATCCATGCTCCTTCACAATTTAGATTGTTCGATAACCTTGATTGATTGTTGTGAAACATGAGCCAATGGGAAAGCTCCATACTTTTCACATTGTCAGAATATTTGATAACCTTGACTGACCCCAGCAAAATGTGAGCCAATAAGGAAGCTCCACACTTACTTCGCAATTCACTTTCATTTACAAAAACCTTATTAGAGTGTGAAGCATAAACCAATGAAATAGCTCCATGCACCTTTGCATTTTCAGCCTTGTTAGAGTGCGAAGCATAAACCAATCAAAAATTTCCATGATACTTCACAATTTACTTTTATTTATAAGGACCTTGTCAAAGTGTAAAACATGAACCAATGAGAAAGCTCCACACTACTAGAAATGTCAGTCTTTTCGAGTGTGAAGCATAAACCAATGAGAAATCTCCACGAACCTTTGCGGTTTTGTAGTGTCAATTTTTCTTACTTTCACTAAACAATGATTATAATGAGATTTACCATGCAAACACATCACATCATATATTCAGCACACATCTAACAACACAAATATCATAGCACAATATGATCCATATTAATATAACCAATCCATAACAAAACAAATAGATCTAAACCATATATATACAAATATTCAAAATCATGCAAGATCATATCATAGTCATTCAACATCAAATCCTATGTAAAACATAGAAGTCATACATAAGTTTCATACACAACAAAAAAACATAACTCTATAATAATTGGTCTCTCTAAGCCATGAAAATCAATACATATATATAGGGGTGGGGACTTTCCCTTCACCACCCATGCACCTTCCAAAAAATAGACTACATGCTAAGAATAGCCATGCACCTTTACAAGAGAATACAAAAGCATGCAAGTGCTCTAATAATAGATTTCTATAGTTAACTCTAAGTAGAAATCCTATTATTAAACCAAAACTCTGCATGGCGCTCAAACTATTATGCACATCCCAAAATAGCCTTGTGTGAACTACAAGTCTTCATATCTTTGCGTGCTCACACTCCATCTCCAAAAAAATAGCCTCAGATCTACAAAAATGGCTAAGTCTGATTGTACACTTTCCTAGGTGCATCATGTTTTTTCTATGATTTTGCATGCCTTCATGTGCCATGTGTTCCGTGCGTGCCCAAACCTTATGCACTTTCATCCTTGAGCTATATTTCATCTACTCAACATTACCCCACACTAAATGCATTTCCCCCCGAAATGGGTAATCTTAACTTATCTCTCCAAAGTAAAGAACAATGAATGAAATAATGAAGATTTGTTCAAAAAAAAAGAATGGATATCATTCAATGCTCTCTTCTCCTCAACAAGTAGTATTAATTTGGATACTCATTCTTAATTTCTACCTCCAATGCTTACCAATCACTTAAGGCCTCACCTATTTTTTTCTGGGACATCTGTGACTATGGCATCTAGCTCATCTTGAGTCATATTCTCATGTTCATTCTACAAGATTCTACAAATATTTTCCATACTAGAAATCATGCCTTCCATATAGTCCATCTTCCCAACAATCTATTTTCCTATCTCCTTCAGCCTATTTTCATGTGGTTCTTGGGCACTTGTAAGTGCTTTGCACTTCTCTTCCACCAAAGCAAGTCTCTCCACATGCCCAAGTGTCTCATCCTTCATGGATTTGAGGACTTCATTATCTTTCTATAATTTTCCTCATCCTAACAATTGCATGTGGTGTCATGCACATGTTCAAGGCCTGATCTACCTTCTTCAATTCATCTCAAGGCTTGTAGCAATGACTCATAACTTGCAATTTTTCTAGAAATGGTGGATTTTACCCTCTTGCTTCCTCTTAGGGTCTTTTGGCATGGGCATATGCATGGGCCCTTCATCTATGACCAATTTTACAAGTGTGTATATATATAGTGCATACATAGAAGGAAATTTTTTCTAGAACTTGAGATTCCAGATGTGGCCTTACCTTAAGAATATAATCACCAATCTCCTGGCCATACCGATCAATACTTCTATCTTTTCCTTGGCCTTTTCCTTCTCTATTGTGAGGCACTTTATTTATGTATCCTTATCCTTGTTGTCATCCATCAATGCCCTAATGGTTTTCACTTTGTCTATGTTCTGCACAACCTCTGTAGATACCTTTACCAAGGCATTCTCACTTGTTTCATTTAACATAACAATTGGCTTAACATTTACGTGTCGATTTGGGGTGCTTTCTTCATTCTGTGAGACACATGATTCTTCACACATGTCAAAATCAGGCTCATCCATATGAGTTCTGCATTGACCATGAAAATTCTTGCTTTGTGTGTGCATGCATTCATCCATCTCCACATCCATCAACTCCCAACCATACAAGTCCTTAGTTTCCATAGTACTGAGAAGTGTGCGCATATGATCTTCGTTGGTATCATCCACATATCCAACCATGGGAGTCACATAGTCTTCACCTTCTTTCTCCTCCCTTTTTTTTTCCCTTAGGAACCTGGGCACTTGAATCTAGAATTGGGCCTTCACCCTTTTCTTTATTTTTATTTTTGTGCCCTTTATCCCTTCCTCATCATCCTTCATTTCTTCATCATGGGGCTCTCTTTGTACCCTCAAGCTGCACTGGAGTACCTAGTGCACTTTCTCCGGACTCATCCTCCTCTCCATCCTTAAGCTTTAGCTTGTGCCTTTTCTTCTTCTCAGGCTCTACTTTCGTGGAAAAATCCTGAGGTGACCTTCTTAATGGTTGTGATGACTATGCCCCTGAACCCTTGTCCTCTGAACACTCTCTTGAACTGTGGCTCTTTACTATCTACTCCACATTGATTTCCATTGTGTTTGTCTCAAACACTTCATCCTCTTGCTCCTGTGATGGGGGCATCATCTCATGCTCTTTCCTTTCTCTATCCGTAGGTTGTCTTCTACCCCTATGGTCCAACCCACCACTATCTTCATGAAGTTATTCTTCTTCTTCTTCTTCTGAATGGGTGAAGTAGGATTTTCAGCTACCAATGTGCCAACTGTGTGCTTCCCTTTAGGTGGGCTTGGCAGTTTGAACTCATTCTCTACATATACTTTCCATTCTCTAGCCTAGGCTTAAGTTGAAGGTATACCAATGTTTGCCCCATATCACCTATTTCCAAACTCATAGGATTCATAGTTATATCATCTGAAAATATATTTCAATATAAGTAGACTTACCTGGATAGACGTAAGTCTTCGCAGAGTGTGGTAGTCATAGTCTACCTTATCAACATTGATTAACCTGTGTGCATATGAGAGTCTATGAAAAGCTTCTTAAAAAAACCACATGGTGAAAGCATAGGGAAGTTTGCACCAAGGACTCCATGTCCCATCCTTCATCACAAAACATGTGATGCAAAAATGTTGATAGACTACAAATTGTGCCAACTTACCTACCTACCACATGGGAAACTCCTTAGGTATCCTCCACTCTTCCTCCTCAAATGCATGAGTCAGTCATGCATACATACCACATCTCTACCCTTGGTTTGAATGGGCCACTCATGGTCCCCTCACAAAGATACTTTTTGAATCTCTCTCATGAGAGATTTCTTTTTGTAGGGTACTCCCAAATTTTGTTCTTCGGCCCATCGGGCACTCCAATCTCCACAAACACAAGGGACAATAGAATAGCACCAAAGATAATTTTCTCACCTGTACACACCTCTTCAATGATCATTTTTCAAAAATGTATCAACCAAGTTGTAGGTCTCCCCTTGTGACATTTTCTTTGCAACATGTAGCCAAAAAGTGTTCACCTGTGACCATCTCTCCTGGTCATTCAATTTTTTGTCAATAAGTGTGAGGCTTCCTGTATGACCGGATACTTCCTCATCTTGTAAATATCCATGCCACACCCACCTTTTGTATAACCCAACTCCTTTGTTGGTTTCTATAATTGTTACTTTATCAGTTAGGTCACTACTCACCTCTATGCCTGTGCTTTTTCAAACCGTCAAAGTGATCAATCAAGGGTGTGTGATCCTCATTCATCACCCAAAAAAAATAAAAATTCCTCATGGACTCTACTCATAAGCCACTGGTATAACTTCTTTGGCTTTTCCAAAATAAGGAAGTTCATACAATTGTAAAACCCCTACCTTTCTTAGGAGCTTCTCCCCAACATCATCATATATGGGCATGTCATCTGTTGTCCATTTTTTTGTCTTTTTATTCAACAATGCATCCAACTCCTCCTTGTTATCGGTTTGTCCTATGGTTGTAATCATTGAATTTTCTTTGGACATGGGAATCCCAATCATGGCCCATAATCACTTCCTCTGGGTATTGCATTTTAGAAAACCTACTTTTGGGGGCATCCTCGATCTCAATCTCAACTTCCTTTTGTTTCTTTCCCCTTGTACCTACCCTTGGTGCTCTTTTTGGTGCCATTTCAATAAAAAATATGTGTTCTCTTACCTCCCTCGAGCTCTACAACTCAGTTCCATGTGCCCTAGCTCAAACTCAAACCCTAGCCATCAATCTCCTTTCCCACATGCCTTCACCTTGCTCAAACACTTCAAAAATGGAGTGTAATAGTTCCTCATGTGTAGATCTGACCAACCCAACTAGTTTGCATCTCTCCACTCTTCACAACCATCTTAGCTAGCTCACTCGTAAAAACAACTCACTCGAGAATTTGTAATCAAAGGTAAAAATGGCCTCACAACCCTTCCTTATATAGATTTTTAAAATTTATCACATTTATTGCTCCTTCACCTACCACCGATCCCAACATTAATGCATCATTCATCAATGTTTTTTGCTTTTTGCTCATTTCCATGCCACATCATAACCTTCTGGTGCACCTTCTACTTCTTGGCCACATAGACCTCCTTCCATGTGCCCATATGTGCCAAAGTACTTCACCACTGTGCCTTCTTCCAAGTAGTTTCCACTACTGCAACCTACCTCATGTTATATTGTGTGCATCCATTTTTCCATCTGTGGTCTTCATTTAGGAGTAATTTTTTTCTATCTGCACCCTTCCAAAAAGCACCTACACAAAATTTTCCTTATGCATACCCATCTTCAGATGACAATCAACTATATTCAACTTGGTAATGAACCTTGTATATAAACCACCCCACACTAAGGGTATGTGCATGGTCCTTTACACATGAAAACACTTAAATTGTAATCATCTTTAGTGCGTGTGTAAAGTGCTTATTACACACAAACACTTGAACTAAATTGACAAAGCATAACAATGATGAAGGAAACACATATAAAGGAAATGCATTAAGGGAAACCTAATCTAAGTGGCAATACTACCTTATTACAAACACCAAGAAGACTTATTTATAGTAGGGCTTCAACCTACTCCCGTTGAAGTAACCGAGAAACCATGTTCCATCCAACACCTCTAACTGGAAAGCACCTGAATCAAGTATATAAGTGATAACATACGGTCCCAACCAATGCACCTTAAGCTTTCTAGGGTGGCACAAAAACTTTGAATCATAAAAGTACCATTTTCCCAACCTCAAGCTTCTTATCCTTGATGTGCCTATGTCATGCCATGCCTTCTTCTTCCTGGATTTTTCTTTCTTCTGACTCCATCTTGCTATGGCGTGCCTCTCATCCAGTTGCATTAATTTTTCAATACATTCTTCCAATGCTTTCTCATCATCCAAAGACCTCTATGTGTGTGTAATACACAAAGAAGGTAACATGAATTCCATGGGGAGAACTACCTCTATGCCAAACACCAACTGAAAGGGTGTTTCTTTATTCAACCTCTTGTAGGTTGTCTGATATGCCCAAAGTATAGCAGAAACCTTGTCATCCCAATCTCTCCTTCCAACATCAATTTTTTTGTCAAGGTATGGCTCAATATTTTTTGAAGGCCTCAATAGTTCCATTTTCCTGAGGGTGATAAGGGGTTTTCCTATGGTGTGTAACCATAAATTCATCCAATAATATCTTGATAGTCTCATTAAGGAAATGAGTACCCCTATCACTTGTTAAACTTAAAGGGAAACCATACATACCTGCTAATAATATTTTCCCACATAAACCTTTTTGTTGTAGTAGTTGTAGTGTAATCCTTTATAGGCATCACTTCTACCCACCTTGTAAGATAATATGTACAAGTTATAATATAGTGTGATCTATCCTCACATGGTGGCTAGGGAAATAGGGCCCACAAAGTCAATTCCCACTTCTCAAAAGGTTTTGCACTAGTAATAGGCCTCAAAGGCATTTCATCTCATTTCCCAAGCTTTCCAAGGTGTTGACAATGGTCACATGCCTTACAATATGCTTTTGCAATCCTTGTATAATGTTTCCCACCATAGACCAACTAGTAGAATCTTTACGTGTGGTGGCATCCCCTACATAGTGTCCACCTGCAATACCACCATGAGCCTCTACCATAATTTCTTCTTGCTCATGCTCAAGCACACACATCACGCAAAAACTTCATCATGACCTAACTTGTATAAGTCTCCACTAATCAACATGTAAGGGTGTGACATGAATAACAAGTTGTTTCTTTTCTAAAGGCCTTCATTCCCTCGGGCGCCACACTGTGTGTAAAAAGACAACAATATCCTCCAAGTCTGAAGGGTGTGTGGTTCAACTGAACAACTATGCATATGGCATTGTGTCCTCAATGCTCTACACATCCTCTCTGATTGAATCCTTGATAAATGGTCTGGACCTAAATTCTTTTACCGGGCTTAACCACCACCATAAAATTGAACTCCTGAAACAACAATACCCAATGACATATGCCCCTGCAAAAAATGGGCTTGTTCACCAAGTACTTCAATGCCATGTGGTCTATATAAAAGATGAAAGGTGTAGTAGCCAAAAATACTATCAAAACTTATGGAGCATGTAGATCATAGACAAGGCCTCGTGCTCTTGTTGTTGTATAATTTTTTCTGTTGGAGTCAACTTTCTGCTAGAAAAGAAAATAGGATGATCAACAATCCCTTCTCAGGATGAGCTAATATGACACCAATGGCCATGCCAGAGGCATCTACATGAATGTGAAAAGGCTTGGACCATGAAGGAAAGTGCAAAATAGGTTGTAGTAAGCCTTTCCTTTAGTGTGTCAAAACATGTGCATTGTTGTGCCTCACCCCAATAGAACTTTCCTTTTCCCCTGAGTAATTCTTCTAAGGGTGTGATGATCTTGGCATATCCCTTGATAAATTTTTTGTAATAACCCATGTGCCCCAAGAATCCATGCACCTCGCTCTGGCTAGTAGGCTCTTCTAAGCCCAAAATAATAACTACCTTAGCAAGGATCCACTAGCAAGCCTTCTTTACAGATGATGTGCCCCAAAAAAATTCCAAAGGGTGTGGAAAATATACACTTCTTAATGTTCAGGATATGCTCAACTGACTACACCTCTCAAACATCAGCCCTCATATTATCACAAGTGATATTTCATGAGCCCATAGACTGTCCAATCATCTAGATACACTGTAAGAACTTGTGAATAAAATCCTGAAATGCTTGTACCACTATGCATGAAAATACTATAGGCACATTCTTTAATCCAAAGGGCATAACCATGTATGCAAAACTTCCCCACTCGGTGGTGAAAGTTGTCTTCTCTTGATCTTCTTAGCTATCCTTACCTGATGATATCTAGAGAATCCATCAGTGAAGGAGTATATTTCATGCCCTACAATGCCTTCCAAGATTTCCTCAAGTAAATGGTGTGGGAAAGGGATCAATCACACATGCAACATTTAACTCCTATAATCCACACAAATCCTGATTCCATCTTTCTTGATGTTGATCACCATAGGCTCACCCATTCTGACTCCTCAATTAGCACAATAATTCCATAAATTAACATTTTGTCAATTTCTTCTTTTACCTTGATGCACAAGTTTGGATTCATCCTGTAAGGTCTCTTCCAAACTGGGTGTGCACCTTCCTTTAACTTTATCTTCATCTCTCCCAATGATTCATGCATGCCTTTTCAATTCATGATAGCCTCTAGGAACAAGTCTAAAATTCACACAATAGCTCAATGATTTTAGCAACTTCAAGAGTCAGACCAAGTAATCTCTCGATAATGGCTTCCTTAGGTTCAACATCCATTCCAATGTTCACTTTCTTGGTCTTCATAGGCTCATGGTAGGTGTTGCCTTCTCATCTACATTATCCAAGACTTCGTGTGTACCCTCTGTGTGCTCAATATCTAGGTTCTCTACCTCTTCATCATCAACCATGTAGATCATCTTACCCTTTTCTCTTTCTAGGTAGTGTGCCCAAGCTGCTCTACATTTGTTTCTTCCTCTTCAAAAAGTGTGCCACCAAGTCTGATTCTCCTAACAACTCCTGAAGTAACTCTTTACCTTTGCACTATCTCCCATAGTTAAGTGCTTCATAACCTACAATGCCTCATTCACGGAGGTTTAGAAGAAAAGTAATCAAAGGTATGAGTCATACCTTTAGTAAGTTCTGCCAATTTCTAGTTCCCTATTCAAACTCTGTAGTAGACATACCATGTGCACGTAAGCCTCACAAGGTGAAATAAAACTTGTGCACCCACAAAGAAGGTGGTAAAGCTTCCTGCCCCACCATCCAGAGTCTCTCACACTACTGAACATGGTGTTGAACAGAGATCATTACCATGAAATGCACAAATATGAGTAGGTGCATTACTTCTTAGAAACCAAGTAGATAAAGCAATCCTTACTTCTCTCCACTCCAAAATATTATCCTGTGAACCATCCACCAGTGCGTGCTTCATCCCACATAGAGTATATACTAACATGTTCCTTCTTTCCACCTGACATTCCCATTGAAATTCCATAGCAAGAAAGAATACTTCTGGATTTCTCCTCACCTATGTACTTTGGTACTGTCTACTGCCCAAATGCCTGATACTATGTGGCTTACATACATGCATGTGCAACTACACTTCATACTTTCACACCCAACCATTTCATAAGTGTTGTGCACCCAATTATCACATGCAACACTTGTAGTATCACTCATGGAATGTGCATCATCCCATTAGAGAACTCTTCTTTTGATGGCTCAAGAACTTTTGGATCTGAATGGTGCACACATAAATTTTGTTCAAGTCTTCTTCACTTAAGGGCTCTACATAAGGTGTAGATTTCCCATTTGTTAGAGGTATGATGACACACTCTTCTTTGTTCTCAAATCTGATATACCCCTTATTAAAACACAAGTCAACGTTTTTTGCATAACACCAAGGGCACCCAAGTAATGTGGGAAAATTTTCTTCTTCTACAAGTGCTAAGACCTCAAAGTCCCCAGTGAACTTGGCCCCTGTATATAGTAATGGATGCATCTTTTAAAACTCCAATGGGTTTCCTTAGTCTGATTTTCCATGAACAACACATTAGAAGATGGTTGTAATGGAGGTCTTCCCATCTGAACCCACACATCCAAAGTAAGTACATTTACTTCACACTGTGTCAATCAAGATGTTACTCAAAAGCCAACCATCAACAACAACATTTAGAGTAATCTCCTTGTCATAATCCAAACTTTCGGAGGAAGATTAGCATGTAAAAGTTGTCTCTCATGCTCAGTCCTAGTGTGGAGTGTTTCCCTTCAACCAGCTCCCTAACAAAGGAATAATGTTCTCTTGGTGCAACATCTTGCAAACCTCTTTCAAATCATCAACATCTGTCTGATGGAGATCAACTACTTTCTTTTGTTCCAACTTCCATGATTGTTCCTTCAAACATTGTATCTCACCTGTAAATTCTGAATTACCTCCATGGTTTCTTGATAAACCTCCTTCTGATGCATAGGGTCTGGATACTTGGCATGTAGGACTTCCTCCTTAGTAATGGTAGGCTTTTGTTGTAGAGATTCCCTGGTGCATGCAACCTCAACACATGTAGTAATCTTTATAGGTACCAACTCAAGATCTCGATGCTAACTTTGGCATCCATTGGTCTTCCATGGCATGTTGTACTCTAACCATTCATGTGCCCTTATTTTCCTATTTATGTTTCTTTCTTAAGTGTTCATACAAGTTTGGGAATTCTTCATAACTATGATTCTTTCCACAAAAAGAACACACAATATTATGTGGACATTCACACCTGTAGTGATCAAGGAGATCCACATGTATAACAAGTCCCATGAGGGAAATCACTCCTTCCCCCCCATGACCTCGACCTCTGAATCCACCTCTGTAACCTCGACCTCTACCATGACCACCATCAGAATGCCCCTCATTGTGATCATAGTCATGATGCTCACCCTTTTCCTTGGAATTATTTACAACACTAGTCTATCATATGCCAATATCAATGGCATCATGGATCTGATCAATCAATCTACAATCTTCAGTATCATGAGTCGAGGACCTACAAATCTTACAATAACTAGACACATTCTTTCTTATCACGTGCATTAATAATAATGGGCACCAACTTGAACTGTGGTCCAAGTGACATATCTCGTAATCCAACAACAAGGAGCACACCGATTTCTAAGGGAAACTATCCTTAGTATGCCCCTCTACTTCACAATCTGTACACCAAATTCCACTATGTGTCTCATGTGTTGAATTAGTAGATAATTTCTCCAACTATTTCACCATTGCTGTAATTTGAGCTTCCAAGAATGGGCTCACTCCTGTGTCCACACTTCTACTACCTACCTCAGCATGCACAGAGCTGCTTCAAGTGCCTCATGTGGATCTATATAAGTCTTGTGTGAAAGTCTCCCTCCTAAAAGGCATGATCAATCCTCCAATGAACCACTATGCATGTTGGCTTGTGTGGATGTCATAAGATAACTTAGATAAGAGAGTCTTGAACCATGCATCATATTCCCAAACACTTTCAAGTAGTGCCCTGCTTAATATCCTTGAGTGTGCTTATGATTTTTTTCTCGAACTCAGGGATATAAAATTCCTTTAAGAAAGCATCTCACAATGTTGTATAATCCACACAAGTCTGATCAGGATCAAACTTTCTGTACCATTATGTGTGTGCCCTGTCCCTACAACGTAGTTACAAACTAACTTGCCTTGTGCTCTAGAGTTGTAATCCCCTTTCATGTGCCACAATATCTCACACATATGCACATGTGCTCAACTGCATCTTCAATGCCTCTATACTCTGGAAGATGGAGAGACATATCCATATAAATTTTTGAGGTTGGTGTGGCCCTTTCCCACTAGATCCAGAACCTCCTGTGTTTCCTCATGTATTTCCACCACCTCCAGATCCACTAGATCCCAGATGCCCGAGCCACTGATCCTCCTGATCCACCCCCCCCCTAGTAGGTAATGGACTGGAAGATGCACTACCTTGTGTTTTGATGGTTGTGCTAAAATGAATGCCCATAGTTTGTGAAGTTACACTACTTCCAGATGTGATGCCAAGGTTTGTGCACCTACGTTTCTATGTGATGATGATGCCTAAAAAAGATACCTCCAACTAGTCCTCCAAATAAAGTAGATGATGATTGTGCCATAGATGAATAAGCTCCTGATTAACTCCTAAACTTGACTACAAATTAACTCTATCTACTGCAACTCTACTACTCACACTAGCTTGTTTTTACTGACTATCAGTAGAAACTGGAAAACCAAGTGCAAGGGCTAGGTCACTAGGTAGATTTAGATGCATGCCCATGCCCATGGCCCATGTCATCTCTCTCGCACTGCTCTCATCTGAGGTCAAAGAGGGTTCCCTACCATGCTTTCCCAAATGGGGAGATCCAGATGCTTGGCTCCACGTCTTCTACGTGAGCTCCAAATCCTTCACGAGCCATCTCTCTCCATGCAATGCCATCCATTCTACAACTTCACGTTGCTTCTCTAAATCCCTCTTGCATGCCTCATTGAACTTAAGCCACCTTTCTTCCCTCTTTCTTTCTCCACTAGGTCCACCATCCTTACCAAACCTGCTCCTGCCCCCATGTGTGGTGGGGTTTAGTTAGCCATCGATTCTCTTCCAAATCTAGGGTTACAATCAAGATCTTGATCGCCTAGTGGGATACCACACAAATATGATCCTCTGGGTTCATGCAAAAACTGAAACTCAACAACCTGGGAAAGAGTAAGTTCAAAACTACATACTCAAGAATATAGTTGTTCAAAACACCATGGAACCAAACATCCACAGAGCATCCAAATCAGATCTGCATCATACAAGGCCTGGAATTCTTCCTACATCCAAACAAGCATGTGAAACCTCCAATTCCTCTTAGATGCATAAGCAACCAGCCACTCATACAACTCTATGGGAAAGATAACAAAGAATGTCTCATATAATGTGTCATATAGATTCTTCTCAACCCACGTGCACGTGCATTAAAATCAAGGTCCAATGTTGAATCTATGAGCATACTCTTCTTCAGATCTACTAACCACTCCTCAATACTAGCCAAGGTCAATCGGATATGTCTTCATCATGCAACATCTTAAAAAATAGCTGAGAAAGAGGTCCCAAAGAAATGGAACCAATGATGTAGCCTAGAATTCACTACAAATAACCCAAGTGCATTGCACACATCACTCAGCCTGAACTGAGTGCTCACCAAAGTGCAAAGGGTACCTAGGTCCCTCTTTAGAGTTTCTTGTCCAGAATGTTAGCATGATTGGGCATGTATATATTCAGATTATAACAGATAGTAACCAATCCACAATGCATAAACCAAGATCTAGATCTAAACCATATGAAAGATTGACTAAACAATGATTATAATGAGATTTACATGATCCATGATCCATATTAAATCTACAAAATCGGTCTCTCTAAGCTTCATACATCATAGATAGGGAATTTCCATCAGATCATTCACGCTTTCTAAAAATAGAATAATCTAAGAATAGACATGTGCCTTTATAAGAGGATACAAAAACATGCAAGTGATCTAATAATAGATTTTCTATAGTTAATATATATAAAGGGGTATAAGGGAATTTCCCTTCACACACCATGCACCTTCCAAAAATAGACTACATGCTAAGAATAGCCATGTGCCTTTATAACCTCATACCAAAAATACAAAAGCATGCAAGTGCTCTAATAATAGATTTCTATAGTTAACTCTAAGTGAAATCCTATTATTAAGCCTCTTTGAGCTATATTTCATTTTCTCAACAGATTTAGACATAGTTCAGACATCCCAAAATAGCCCTTTCTCGGTGTTATTTCCTTTTTTAGCTTAGGATTCTTTCCCTTTTCACGCTCTCTCTCTCTCTCTCTCTCTCTCTCATGGTACTGTGGATGTCGGGGTAGGAATATATAGCTACATTTCCTTCCTTAGGATTAGTTTAGTATTATAAATAGGTAGAGGAACCAACCTTTTATAGAGGTTTGTCTCAAGTAGTGAGTCCCAAAACTTGAGAGAAAGTCCCATTTTACCCAAAAATACTAATTGTTCATCATACATTCATGAAAAATTAGAGGGTGTTGATTTTTGGAGATAACAATTTGATTGGTTTATTTTCTTCAAAAGGGCTCGGCCCTAAAAAGGAGGAAAATGCTGGAAAAATGTGCTATTTTGATAATATGATGGTTTGATGAGGTCAAGGGACAAATATTGATGTTTCCACAAAGGTAGGATTATGAAGATGGGAAGTCAAGTGATAGGGGAACAAATGGTTTTATGTCCTATAGACATATGACTTAACGAAGGTAAAGGGACCACTGGTAGTGTGAGCATGGTGAAATATCAATCGTTATGTGATGAGCTATGGTACTATGAGAAGATAGTACACTAGAGATTACTAGATGAGCCATGCTATGCCATATACCAGAACAAAGATGAGTGACACCATCGTGAGTACAATAAGTGTGGTAATGCTTGACACGGTGAGGTCTAGATGAGGGTGGTTATAGTAGGGGACCGGATGGTGGTGATCGGGGGAGCGGTTTCACGTGGAGGCATCCATTTGATGGATGTTTAGTTCACTCGATAGATGATATTTTTGATGTATATGGCTCCTTGTGAAGCCTATATTTGATGTATATTTTTGGTATACAAAGCTTTAAGACTCCTGATGATGTATATTGATGCATCGATATGATATGTATGCACGTGTGCGCGTGTGTGTGTTTTTATAATTTTGATTCATATGTTGATTTATTTTAGTGTGATGTTTGGATGTGATAATGTAGTATTTATATGTGATCATGATAGATGTTGATAAATTTTTTGATTATATTTGATGTGATGTTGAGATAGATTAGATGTAATGTTGAAATAATAGTCAGATGTATTTGATTTTGATGTGATGTTTTAAGATATATATTTGATTGTGGTGTGACTTTAATGTATGTCAAAATGTATTCTAATCATGGGTAGGAATAAAATGTGACCTATTTTCTTTTGGACTGGATTTGATACATATGTGATGGTAAAATGTATAATGAAGGCTCTTACACTTTTTGGCGATATAAAAGATGTTAACACATGACTAACAATGAGCAGTCACATGTAGGATTGTGGATACAAATGAAAGTGAAATGTATACCTTATTAACATGTGGGAAGGTTTGACATATGTATGTTTTGCAAGAGATTAGGTTCTCCTTTTGATGGTTTCATAAGCTCATGCCCCAACTATACATTTTATTTTAACTTAAGTTGATCAATGTGGGAAGTTTTCTCTAATGGGAAAGCTAATCGATGTGGGAAGATTTCCATGGATGATTTTGATATATTGAATTTTTTGAAGGTTGATCGATGCGGGAAACATTTTTACAATGACATGGGCAGCCATCCTACAAGGGATTGGTCTACAATTTTGACTTTTTGATTTTTACTTTTGGATAGTTGTCCTTTGAGGGATCAGTCTATAATTTTTGACATGCAGCTATCCTTCAAGGGACCATTAATTTTTTTTTTTGACAGTGTGATTTTTATATTTAATATTTTTGACTTTAATTTTATGTCGAGGGAAGGCTCAGAGACCACTTCGAGGAGGGGAAAAGATGTGTGCACGAACTACACATGTATATCCCGTAACATGTTTTTGACTTGTAGATAAGTTAGATGGATGTAATGATTTTTGTGTTCCTATTAAGGAGGAATTTTTCCATGTGAAATATGAGACAAGAAAATCCTTGGTGCTCATCTTTAATGTTTTGAGGATAGTGATGGTAATCCACATGTTTTCACATCATCACAACAATGAAATGATGGGCTAGTGATGGAATAAGATCTTTGATGTGAATATTACCATTACGGTTAATGGGTTTATATTAGAAAGGATGCAAGTGCAAGGAATTCAAAGGTTCCTTTTCAAATGTACCATCAAGGAAGGCTAGATGATAAGTTCCTAACCCATACTTGCGAGTGATGAAATATGGACGATCTAGTTAGGGGAAAAATTTCCACGTTTACTCTTTTCCAGATAGTGAAATTTTTATTTTCCTTGAGAATAAGATCACCTATATTAAATTGACGTTCCTTGACATGCATGTTATATGTGTGATTTATGTGCTCTTGATAAACATGATGATGTTTGAGATTTGTTAGGTGATGTTCATCTAAAAACTCTAATTGTGCTAGATTTTCTTCATGATAATCCTCATCACGGATAAAATATCGAGGGACATGTGGAGTGAAAGGATTTTAACTTCAAGGGGTAAAACCACCTCAAAGCCATAGACTAAAGAAAAGGGCATAACACTGTAGGAGTATGGATGCTTGTATGATAAGCCCGAGAGAGAAAACAAGATCCGAAGATGCCAATTCCTACCTACTTGATCGACGATTTTCATAAAAATTGTGTTAAGTGTTTTTTTAGAAGCCTTGACTTGTCCATTTTCTTGTGGATAATAAGGTGATGAAAATATTAGTTTGATGTTGAATGTTTCACATAATTTCTTAACTTCTTTATTTTTGAAATATTTTCCATTATCATTGACTATATTGTGAGGGATGCCAAGTAGCATATAATGTGTTGATAGATGAATTAAATGAATGTTTTTGCTTTAGTAGAGATTAAGGGAATAGAATCTACCCATTTAGTGAAGTATTCAATAGTTGTGATGATAGAGTGATGTCATTGTGATGAATAAGGGTTGATGAGGCCAATGAGGTATAACCCCCATTGTGAGAAGGGCCATAGATCTTGAGAGGGTAGTAGATCTTGACTGGGTATGTGAGTAAGATTAGAATGTTGTTGACACTTAACGCATTTATTAACATACGAGCAACAATATTTATTGAGATTAGGCTAGTAGTAGCCCATTCAAAGGATGCACTTAATCGCAACCATTGTTAAAATGCCCACTACATATGCCGTCGTGGACTTCCTGAATGGATTTAATAGATTCATGGGATTTGAGACATCTCAACAAGAGGCCATCAAACTTGTGTTTGCATATAACATCACCTATGATGAAATATCAGGTAGTGCATTCAAGAAAATATATTTTAGTGTTCTTAGATAGGCCGAGGGAATTTTTTATTATGAGAGAGTCAAATGTTTGAGTGTACCAAAGATCTGTTGGATTATTTTCAATGAGATTGATAGAAGGGAGTTCATTGTTGTGGGATGGTTGATCCAAAGATGTGTAGGACAAAAAAATCATAATCATTGGTTGATAGGGGGATGAGGGATGCAAGAGAAGCCATGGTGTTCAAAAATTTGTTAGAAGATCGTGGAACTGTTTGGATGGTGTAACGATCAAAGTATTCTAAGAGGAATTCAACAATGGATTTATATTTTTATAGAATCTTGTTTTGACATTAATAAATTCCTTTGGTATGATTGATGAAAATTATAAGTCTCCATAGATTTCTAAGATTTTAACACCAAGAACAATGGAATTTTGGAGACCAATGATTAGAGATTTGTATTATGTCATGTTGTTAGTACATTCAAAGTTTAGTTTGAAATATAGAGGGATAAGGGTCCCCAGGAGGTATTATAACTATATCGGTACCTCCCCCTTATCGACACTTAGATATATCAAATAAGAGTTTGATTTTTATGGGAGCATATTTGTGATCGATAGTGTTTATAGATTCATGGGGAATTATACGTGAGGTGACCTGATTGTCTAGAAGAGGGGCTTCAGTGGGCTGATCGGTAATGGCTTATCCTTGATAGAATTTTGTGAGATTAATTCAAGGTAAAATTTAGTGATGAGTGTGAGCCACCAACTGATGCGGTCACTATGATATGGTTTGGAATACACTCTCTCAACTTCATTATCTAAACTCACTCACAATCATAAAAATACACTCGCTTATGAAACTCCACGACACTAGGTCACCCACTTGTGCTCTTTAATTAATTAAACATTCACGTCATCACATCCCTAGGTCTAATTAATTAATTATTAATTACACCTCACACCTCACCATGTAAACTCATCCACACTCACTATTCACTAGTAACTAGTTTTTTAGCAACCTTCCATAAATATAACCTAACCACCTCTAACTTATCCCTATAACTACTTCCCACACCTAACTAGTTAGAACTAATTTAAATTAAAACCTTCTAAAACACCTCTACATTTATCCTAACTAACTTGGTCCTCATCCGAGCTCATCCCTTTAATATCTCAACCTCTCTTGAAATACCTTCAAATAAGTTTAAAATGGAATAAAATCACTCTTTTATCCCCTAACTAGAATTTGCCAAAATCGGTGATTATCCCTGGTGCCACGATCTATATAAATAGATTTAGAAGCCTCTTTGGGAGAGAATTTTGGGATTTTGTAGGGGAACTTACATCCATTCATGAAAGTTATGAGCCTAAGGTTTCAAAAGCACCATCATCTCCCCATTATGTTAAGATGATCATCATATATCATCTAGCATCATTATCAAGATAACCATCTTCACCCATTTGTCACTCAATCTACGATATCTCGTCAATCATCTATCAAGGTGAGATTTGTTTTTTTACTTCCTACTTCCATTTTAGTATCTTGCTTGTCTTTCAATTAATAATCTCATTTAGTTTTAAAATTAATCACATTCGTAAAATAATCAGATTATACTCTCTCTATTTTATTAGCTTGTTAGAATTCACAGTAATCGTTGGTGATTGCTAGAATCACCTATGATTCTTGCACAATATTTTTCTTTCATAGATATGTTCAAATCTATTTAACAATATTTATCCATTTATTTTTATTTCTAACATGTTGTCAAGTATGGATTTTTAGATGGCCATATCAAGTATCAACCATCCCATTACCAACATTGATTCACTACCAATTATTTTCCACCCCTTACACTGGGAGCAATATGATCTATTACATGATTTAAAGTTGTGTCCTATCCACATTGTTCCCATTGATTTTGGAAGCAATATTATCATTAACCAATGCATTTGTGAAGCAACTAAATATTTTTGGGAAGCATATTACGAGGTCCAGAGGATCCAAGCTGACCTTGTATCATTTGAGTACAACTATGAGAGGAAATCCTAGACATACCAGAGGACAACCACACCACATATGAATCCGACATCAAAGAAACATCAACCTTCCAGACACTGATTTTGATCTTTCACGCTCTCTACAACATGGAAGAAGAGATCTCTGATTTCTTCATGGAAGATTATATCTCTGAACCTGATTCTTACTTCACAGAAGATGAGGGATTTTCCTGTTATGTAGGCTCAAACTTATTAAAAATATAGATTCTAACCTAGATTCCGATTTCAGATTCTAGTCTTGTTGTTTTCATTTCATTACTATTAGCTAATGTATGTAATCACCTAAATAAGTGATAACAATTAATCACATTTTCCATTTATCATATTGTACTTCAAATTATCATCAATAAAGCTTAAATGTCTTAAAAGTAGGTTGATATCCACTCAAGGAAGTCTTTGGGCTTATGGGGATTGGCCTTTTCTAGATAACCTACCCACCCTATTTTACTAACTATATTTTGTGTAAGTGTTTTTGATTTGTAGGCTTACTTGCAGGGAAAGGAAGTCTAGTACATTCTTCATGGAGCAAAAACATCATACATCCACCACATCTCATGGGTATCTTGAAAACCCCACCATACTGAGGTTGAGAAAATTTTACCCCCTTGTAATATTAGACTAGACCCCTAAGGTAAAAATTGTCCTCAACATCTTGGCATGCCCAGTGGGACCTTTTCCCTTATTCTTTTGTTTCATCTTATCAATAATATATTCACTATTTTCACTATCTAGTAATCACATCCGATTAGGCTAATCATTTACGATTGGGCCAATTGTCTGATAATTGGACTGTGTTTTTACATTACTTCACAATCTACCTATTTTTTATTCTCTCTATTTTCTAATCTGATCATTAGGAATTGTTTAATTGAAAATTCATCTACTGGACTTATTGCTTTCTCGCTTTAAAATTTCTAAAAATCTAAAAAAAGGATCACTCTCACAGTAAGTCCTAAAATATTTCCTTTTCTTCCAGTTTTTCATTTTTGTTTTTTTTCTCTCATCAAAAATAAACATTTTGTTTTGGGTCTTAAAATGAACCATCTCATACTTCTTGATCATCTAGTTTTAATTAGGGAAGTAAATTCATTGCATTCACTTATTTTTCCCTCACACAACCAAATCACTATCAAATCAAAAATGCATTCAAACAACTCCCACCTAGGTGAAACTGATTGGGATTTCATCACCCAACAGGGAAACCAACTCGGTGTTTTGCCAAGTATAATCTCCTATATGTCGATATATATTGGCTCAACACTTGACTCCCTTATCATAGTGGGACCATGAAGTGAGGGGTAGGCCCCAATATACATGCCCGTACCAAAAGCAGTACAAAGTTGGACCTCACATACCTTAAGTATATCGAGGACTCCACCCTTAAACAAACCCAAAACCATCCATAGCTTACCACTTCCTAGGACCCTCATTAACCATCTTACACATTTCACTTTTTCATAATTAATCAAGATAAATATTAAACAACATATTTTACTTATTTTTTGTTTGTAAATCAACCCATTTAGTTATTTTTCACTTTCTAGGTGTTTGTGTGTTTGATTATTATGGTACTTACTAGACAACAAGCTCGTAACCAAATTTCTGAAAACATGTCTACTCCACCCCCTACATTTCAACAACATGTCCCATTTTACACTACAACACTTTTCGACACCAACACAACAAAAAATCCCATATTATCAAACAATTACATCCAATCCCTTTTCTAACACCCAAAAACTTGGAGTGAATCAAGGGGTCAACTATAACAACAAAATGGGACAACAAACTCTTTCATTCCCCACATCAATATCATGGTCAAATCCTTCATACACTAGAATCAGAACATCCATTTTCTCCTAGAGCATCCAAACCTCCTTTCTACAATAGGGGAGACCCTATCTTTGAAGAAATTCTAGACTCAAACCCTATTTCCCTCAATGCCTACCTAACAGCTAGAAATGTTCAAGATGTAACCATTTACACCCCAACACACTTACAATCCTTCATCTGCCATTACACATCTCATCAATCAAAATCAAGACCTGTTTTCCAACATTATACCCATACACTTCAAATCAACCTGAAACACCAAACAATAGTCAACCCAAGATATTTTCAGTCCTACTAACCCCTTTGAAACATCGAATGAACAATCTTCCACTAGTCAACCTGAAAGCATCTGAGGTCTCTTCAGTTCCTATTTATGACCTCCATGGTTTGTCACAAAACACATCTACCCAATAATCCACATCTTCACCAAGTCTTTCTATAGGTTCACACTCTCTTTAAGTAAGTAGTACCACTACTTCCTCGTCTACCCCTCTAGCCTCCTCACAGGTACAAACATCTCAATTGGGTTCGTGACATTTTCTAATGTTGTATCCTCCCAACAAGTTACTAATCCCATTCAGAACATCACTATGTCTATCCCTACAACTACACCACTAGTTAATACTAATGTCATTGCTAGCACTCACCCTATTTCACAATACATACCACAACCTTCACAACCACTAATCTCCATGCCGTAATCTACACCCCTACAAAACATCCCACAATATAATATCCTCAAAAAAGTGTTCCACAACAGGCACCATCCTTTGTTGCCTTTGCCATATACTCCTAGAAAACACCTACATATTCACAACCACTCACTTATACATCAATGCCATTACAATATCAATACATACAAACCTCACAACCTATAGCTTCACAACAAGGTTTCTCATCTCATCAAAACATCCCACAACAGAACATCCCTTATCATCAAAGTATCCTCAACAAAATATTCCTTATCAACAACATGTACCTCAGCAAAAACACACCTCAATACAACATACCTCAACAATACGCACCTCAACAAAACATTCCACAATACCACATCCCGCAACAAAATAACCCTTACCAACACAATGCCTCATATCAATAGAACATCCCTCAACAAAACATTCCCTACCAACAAGGCAATCCTCAGCAATATCAGACATACTCACAACCTAACCAGTCCTTATTTCAACCTGGCTCATCCTCACAACAAAAAACACAAATTGATCCCCTCTAAGCCCTTTTAAGCCACATATCTAGTCTCAAAGTTGCTTCATCCTCATCCAAGAATGTTCTCTCTTATGATCAAATTTTACAATGAGCCCATTCATCCTTTAGTACCATATAAACCATATCCACCTCACTGGGAACTTCCTAAGTTTATCAAGTTTTATAGCAAGGAAGATCCCCAACAACATATATGTGCCTTTTGTCACACATGTTATCTAATAGCTCATGATCAAGACCTAATGTTGAGGACCTTTCCCATGTCCCTTTTCGGTCCCGCCTTAGACTAGTATAACAACATTCCGCAACATTCCCTATTCTCCTTTGTGCAACTTGCCCAACTTTTCTTAGACCATTTTTCCATAAACATAGCCCACAAAATCACTATCAATGACCTATATGCCATCAGAAAATTTGAAGATGAATCCATCACTGACTTCATCGCCCATTGGAGGGGTGTGACTAATCAATTTTTTTTACGTTACCACAAAAAAATTAATTGAAGTCTTCTATCATGCATGTGCCAAACACATCTCATCCACTTTACAAATTCAATCATTTCAAACTTTTGATGAGGCTTTTACCATGGCCTATAAATTGGAACTATGAGCTCTAGAAGATGGATGGGTAAAGCTTCATCCTAAGAAACCAAAAGTCAAGTTCCCATCCAAGTCAACATAGTCTTGATAAGTCAAAACAGCTACCAACACCATCGTAGTCAAATCCGATCCCAAGGAAAAACATGCCACCAAGTGTCCTCTCCAACAACATAACTACACACCTATAGGGGAGACTTATAATACAATTTTGAAAAATTACTTGCTTCCAACATGATATCTCTCCCACCTATTCGACCCATCGACATATCAATATCTAAACCCATTTGGTATAAGATAATGACTATTATAAATACCATAGGGTCAATGGACATGACATTGAAAGGTGTCACACATTCCGTAATGTACTTCAAGATTTGATTGACAAGGGTGAGCTCCACTTAGAAAATCCAAATGCACCCCAATCAAAATCTTGACATATTTAAGCAACATTTTTCCAAATCACCCTTCATCCTCTAACCAACCATAAATGAATGTTGTCCACACCATCAATACAATAACAAAAATTGAGCCTATCCCTCAACCCACCTTGTCACTTACCGAATCAAAACATGTGGAACCAATGCCAACAACCAATGAACCTAAAATTATGACTATTGAGCCTTCACCTGTTAAGAACATCATTAAAACCCTTCCTACATCTCTGTCACTTCCCGAGTCAAAACCTATAAAATTGACACCAAAATCCAATGAGCCCAAAGCTACTGCACCTCCATCTGCTGAAAACATTACTAAAGTTATTCCTACACCTCATCACATGCCATTACCAAATCTACACCTTGCATCCTCTCCATCTCCAAAACTACACCTAAAACCACACTCAAAAAACAACCCAAAACACCTTCACCTCAGAAAATAAAACTCTTCATACATCCTCATCAACCACACCTAGCTCATCCAAAACCACAAAAGGGCCACATAAGCAAGGTATTGTTCAAGTTTTTAAAATCCCTCAATATATTTTCCTAGATCATAGTCCTTTACGCATACCTCACTCCCTTATACATGTCAATCATCCTATTATTATAGGATCAAAATCTCCCAATCAAACCCTACACTAAGTCCATATCCTACACCTTTTACACAACTTGATTATCCACACCAACAATCACCCATATAGGGTCCTTCACCCTCACATGTCTTACAAGACAACTATCCTCACCAGTGGCCACCCACACATGACCCTCATCCCTTACCTATCACACAGTCTAACTATTCACACCAATGACCACCCATACAGGCTCCTTGTCCACCACTTTTGTGACATTTAGAAAGCCTCCATGACAAATAAATAAATAATCTATGATTAAACAACCCATCTTACCTTCTCGAGAGAGAGGTATAGACTACCTTGTCCCATCTACATCTACACCTAAAGGGTGTTATGCCACCATATTAGATGACCTCTTGTAGTGATCACTTATTACACTACCACCTCCTAAGCCGTATGATCATCATAGGTGGAAACTTCTTTGTATGACTTCAATATTTTTGTGATTACCATAGACACATGGCCATTCCATAGAAAATTGTAGAGCCTTTCATTTGAAATTATAGGAACTTGGTAGTCCTCTCTTCCTTCCTTCCCAATTAAACACAACATCAACATCAACATCATCACCATCAAAACCTAAAAAATCCATCCCTAAAGCATCTGATCATCGAGTCGATGTTGTACACATCACCACCCATTCACAAAATTATGATAAAGAACCATTAGAGCCTAAGAAAAGTAAAACCTTCGTTGTTATACCTCCACCTCCTAAATTATGGCTTCATATGATAAACCTAAGGTATCTATTTCCTTATCTCTGAAGAGTCTAACCAAACATCATCATCAAAAGCCAAAATTTCCATACAAGCAGCAACACCCCCTTTCACCGCAATACATAAGGTCACTATCAAACAATTACACAATCCCCTATTTGGATGTCACTCTATGAGCTAGTTCAAAACATTGTTTCACAAGTAAGGCCATGATAGAAGCCCTTCAATCCATCACCGTACCAGCCAATGATCTAGTTCCATTCACAAACTTTGTGGGTTCTCTCAAAGCATCTACCTCTATATCTTTTGAACCATTGAAATTCCTCTCTCATAACCAAAGGACCATGACCTTCCACTTTTTATTACCACTTCAGATCAATGACATCTCCATCAAGAGGGTCATGATTGATAGTGCCACTTCCATCAACATCATATCATCCCTCTCTTTTGACCAACTCAAATTTCCCAATACCTGTCATCACTCAAACTCTTGTTTTATTACAATCCTTCAACGACACTATCACACCCATATTAGGCACTGTCATACTCCCACTTAAAGTCAGGTGTCAAAACCCTACATGAACTCTTCTACATTATAGAAGGAGAGTTTTAATATAACATGTTATTAGGATGCCCTTGGATATGCACCATGTGCTGCATTCCTTCCACCCTCCATCGTTGTCTCAAATATGAACATGAGGGTCAAACCTTCACTATCCCCACTGATCCAAATTTTTGCTTACTACTACATGATGTACCACCCAAATGACATCTTTGTACCTAAATCCACACTTGAACCATCTAATGAAGCATCCACTAGCACATCTATCCCTTCTTCCAAGTTACTAGATGATTCCTCACTTAGTGAGGTTGTAAAATGTCTTATGCTAGGGAATATTGTCTCCTCATGCTTAACTCCATCCCTTCACCTAAAACATATGGTCATCCTAAAAAGCAACCCATGTATGACCCCAACGTAGGAGATGTTATCTCCTATAGTCCATGCTTATTCAAAACAAACCTTATTTATGGGGGACTTGATAATCCTCCATCCCATGCTATCAACCCACATCACACCATGTCATTCACATTGAATTTCAAATCACTTGATAATCCAAAATTTTTCCCACATATATCTTCATCATTGTGTGTGGAGAGGTTTTGGCCTCGGGCATTATGAACAAGGAACCCATGATCAACCCATCCTACATTCCCTTAAATCTCATGAGAAAAGTGGATTAGGTTATAAAAGGTTCACCTCCAAAATGTGTGAAGCCACTACATCTAAGCTTGCTACATCCCTAACTATTTCCGAACTAGAACCATCATCACAAAAAACCCTAAAGATCCCATGGAAACATGACGAAACTATACCCATCCCATCTAACTTTTTTAATCAATACTATATCTTTAGGGCCACTTACTTATCAATCCAATCACTCTATTAAATCGTTACCCCTTGTTTGGCCAAAATGGTTGAGGAAGATTCACCTACCATAGATATCCTCCAATGTCAAGATGACAAGATATCCTTTCCCATATGGGAGATGAGGACCATTTCCTTCAAAAATCCCTACCATCCGACACACCAACTATCCTTAACAAATCCACCCTCGACATTAACTTAGGTACCCCTCAAGATCGATCCTGCATAGTTAAGGTTGGTCAATCTCTAGATTCATAAGAACTAAATGATTTCACCTCTGTTCTTAACAAAATATCACCAAGCATTCACCTGGTCATACAGTGATATGCCTGGAATCGATTCTAACATTTTTGTACACAACATAGTCACATATCATGACACTAAGATAGTAAAATAAAAGCTACGTAAAATGCATCCTCGTATAGCTCTCCTTATTAAGGAAGAGTTACAATGCCTCTTATCTACTAACTTCATCATACCCATTGATTATCCATAATGGGTTTCAATGTTGTCCCCATAACCAAAGCCTCGGGAAAATGTGTGTTTGCATAGATTTTAGGGATCTTAATCTCGCTTTTCCAAAAGATGATTTCCCTCTTCCAAACATAGATCAACTCATCGACCTAACAGTTGGCCATGAAATGCTTTCTCTCATGGATGGATTTTCTGGTTATAACCAAATTCTCATTCACTCCCAATGATCAACACAAAAATTATTTCATTACCCCTTGGGGAACCTTCTGCTATCATGCAATGTCCTTTGGTCTTAAAAATGCAGGGGCTACGTATCAACACACTATGACATACATTTTCCATGATCTCATCCAAAAATTGTCGAATATGTTGATGACCTCCTAGGAAATTCTAAATCAAGGAAAAACAATCTTGACGTCCTTGAATCATCTTCTAATGTAATTTTGTCTTCATCTTAGTCTTGTAAATTGTGTTTTTGGTGTCCTTACCAGAAATTTTTTAGGATTCATCATATCTATCCGAGGCATTGAATTTTACCTAATGAAGGTTAGAGAAATCATTGAAATTCCTCCACCATCTAATCTTAAGCAACTATGTAGCATCCAAGGTAAATTAATGTCCATTCGGCATTTCTATCATAACTCTCTGACCAATGTCAACCATTTCACCATCTTCTTCACAAGGACATAAAATTTAATTTGGATTTTAATTTCCAAAAAGCCTTCAACAAAATCAAACAATATTTATTATCACCACCTGTACTTACTCCACCTCGTGAAGGGGAACCATTTTATTTATACATATCCACTTCAGAACATTATATAGGAGCTATGCTCACCCACCGTGATAATAAAGGTCGTGAACAAGCCGTATATTACATTAGCCATACACTTCATGAATATGAGACATGCTACACCGAAGCCAAAAACTATGTTGTGCATTGTATTTTTCCACCTCCAAACTTCAACATTATCTTCTCAATCACAAGACATATGTCATCACTAGTTTTAATCCACTTAAAGCCATGCACACTAAACCTTATCATAATGATCACATAACTCGATGGCTTATGCTCATGACTAAATTTGACCTCGAAATCATATCTTAAAAATATATTAAAGGTCAAGCCATTGATATCGATGTCGATGCACCCCTTTAGATAATCAACCACCTCATGAATAATTTCCTGATGAATCCATCAACAACATTGATGAATCTGATTTCATCCCCGTTAAAATGACTCTCTTCTTTGATGGTGCTAAATTCCAAGAAGGGGGAGGATCTGGAGTCATTATCATACCACCCTAGAACATTCCACTTCCATTATCATTCAAACTTAACTTTGAATGTACTAACAACATGGAAGAATATGAAGCCTTAATCCAGGTTCTAAATACTATCATTTCCTAGGTTCTCACATCTTAGAAATCTATGGAGATTCACAACTCATTGTCAGTCAAGTTAAAGGATAATATCAATGTAAAAATGAAATCCTTTAAAAATATAAAGCTTTCGTTGAATTTCTCCTCGGTGCATTTGATCATTATACCATTCAATCCATTCCATGATCTTCCAACAGGTTTATAGACACTATGGCATCCCTTGGATCCTTGTCCCTTTTGAAACAAAAAAATCAAAGGATAAAACCAAGATGTCTATAGTTGTTCAATGCTTGGATCATCCTTCACATCAAAATGAGCTACCTTCCATCAATATCATTGACAACAATCCACCCAATCTATGGTACACAAAAATATATGATTACCTCTCTCGAATGTAAATTACCATCGTGTCTATCGAGAATCACCAAAAATCACTCCTTCAATGCGTCACTTGCTTTGTTATCATAGGGGTATTCTTTACGGATGTAGTTTCGATGGTGTATTACTACAAGGTGTATTAAATTACATGAATCAACTAGAGAAATCAAAGAGGTCCATGATGGCATCTGTGGTGGTCACTTCAAGTGGAAATTCCATTGCTAAATGTGTCATACGGCTGGGGTATTATTGGCCTACCATTACTAAATATTGTTGTGCATATGTAAAGAAATGCGTCAAATTCCAACTTCATCAAATCTCATCCACGTCCCTAGTCAAGCATTACAACCTACTCAGAACCTATGGCCTTTATCTCAATGGGGGTTAGACCTCATTGGCACAATTAATCCAAAATCATCTCAACAATATATTTCCGTAATCATGAAATCTCAATATTTTACTAAATGGGTTGAAGCTATCCCTTTAACCTTGAAAAAATCTAGACCTATCATCAAATTCATATATCAAAACATCATATGTTGTTTTGGTATCCCACACAAGCTTGTCATAGATAATGGAAAATCCTTCAAAAACAAGGAAGTTAAAAAGCTCTGTGACACATTCAACATCAAACTTAGTTTTTCATCACCATATTATCTCCAAACAAATAGACATTCCAATTCCTCTAATAAAACACTCAACAAAATCCTCATGAAAATGGTAGATGATGCAGGCAGGAATTGACATCTCCAAATCCCATTCACTCTTTGGGCCTATCGAACTAGCATCCGCACACCTACAAGTGTGACATTGTATTCACTTGTCTATGGCTCAAGCCATCATACCACTTGAAATTCTAATTCCATCACTTCGTGTATCCTCAAGGACTTCATTCATGACGAGGAATATCACCAAGACCACTTAGCACAACTAGAATTGTTATATGAAAAACATCTAACAACCCTCGAACATCATCAAGTTTATCAACAACGTATTAGCAGAGCATACAAAAACATGTCAAATAATGTGACTTTAAAATTAGTGATCTCGTACTCAAAGAGAATCAAAATGTCACTACATTAGAATGGAGTAAACATGGAAATTTTTCCCCTAATTGGATTGGTCTCGTATGTTATCACTCACAAGTATGGGTCAAGAGCGTATCGTCTTGCTTCTCTTGATGGGGAACCTAATGTAGATCCCTTGAATGCTTTGCACTTGCAGCCTTTATACTATTAGTAGTTCCATTCAAACCCTATCACATCATCACATCATTACAATAATTTCCTTCTTTTGTGAAAATTCCTTAAAATCATTTCACCTATTCATCCATACCATGACATAGGACATGTGTGTATAGCTAACATATACGCTTATCCCCTCCGCAAAATAGTTTATTATGGTTTTTCACCTCAACTCGAAATATATGAAAAATTCAGTTGGATGCACCTTTATCAAAATATAAAATTATAATAGAATGATCACCCAAGAAAAACTATTCAAAAAATTTAAATTATTATAAAATAAAAGTAGAGTGTTCCTCAAAGGACAACTACTCACAAAATTATGGACCAATCCCTTAAAGGATGACCATCCAGTCAAAGATAAAAATGTAGACCATACCCTCAAAGGATGGCTACTCATATAAAAGGCTTCCCGTATTGATCAACCTTCAAAAATCAAGAGCATCTAGGAAATCTTCTCGCATCGATCAACTTTCCCATCATAGCAGACTTCCCGCATCGATCAATTTTCTTCAAAATAATATGTAAAAGTTGGGGCATCAACTTCTTATAAATCTGTTGAAAAGGAGAACCCTTTCTCCCACATCATCCTACACACAAAATCCCTTTTGTTATCCTAGTAAATTAAAGTTACCAAAACCCACTATATTTCCCGCTTAAAAACCCACTTGAGACCCAAGAAACAACGTAGGACTAGTTAGAAAATTATGGTATAATTTTTTTATTAGAAGTGTCCACAACCAAGTCAGTAAGACAACAATTGACCTATTAGGTTTGGAACAAATCTAAATTATAAGATCATATTTTTCCTTCATTAACAAATATCAAGTTCACATGGTTCATTTTATGGGGTTAGAAGTCTCAAGCTTAGGTTCAGGATTAATTTATCCACATACCCACTCTCTAATGGGCTCAGTTTCAACTTTATTTTTATCATACTTACAACTTCCAAAATTTCCCTAAATCATTCCCATTAGATAGGAAATTTTCTCACCGCTCTTGATATAAATAAGTCCTCCTAACTCCTTCAAAACTCAAGATATGAGTGAGCGAAGTTCTGGGTAAAATTTTCCCCAAGGGGACATGTGTCAAACAGGGGTAAAAACCCGTTTGGCGGGTTGGAGGGTCATGGGGAAGCCTTAGAAATTTTTCCCCCATGTGGAAAAAATGAAAATTTTCTCTTGTGCCTCTCAAGGGTCCCAGGTGGACACGTGTCAAGTCCAGTTCAAAGCAGGAGAGGGTAAGGGAAGGGCAGAGCGGCGGGGTGATTTAGCAGACTTCATCCAAAGGAAGAAAAAAATAACTTGGCCTCCACGTGCCCGTGGGTCCGCCAGGGACACGTGGCACTCCACCATTCACAATGGGAAAGAAAGGAGAGGGAGCAACGAAGTGATGGAGAAGGTTGGCGAATTTCACCGAAGGGGAGAACAAAGTGAAAAAAGGTCGTACTGGTCCGCGCACCCGTGGAAGGAACTCTCCAAGATGAGGGTGGGGATGCGGGGCCACAGATTTTTACTTAAAATTATCCCAAAGGAAAAACTAAAATAAAGTAAAGTTTTTCCTCCACTAATGCCCAAAGTTGCCATGTGGTAGTTCTGTGATTGGCCCGGGCCAGCTGGATAAAAGGAAAATTTTTCCAAAATTTTCAAAATGCCTAAGGACAAAGAAGATGTCGCACCTCTACCACTACCCCGTGAGGACATGTGGCATCCTCTGATTGGCTGCAGCTGATGGAGGAAAAGTTAAAAATTTCTCGACTCAAAATTTTTAAAAAAATCTTCTAAGGAAAATCGATGGGAAATTTTTGGGATGCGGGCCCGCCAGTGGAAAAAAATTTCAAATTTTCCCGCCAAGGATCAAAACTTAAAAGTGCTATAACTTGAGCTAGAAAGCTCAATTTTGGGAAAACAAGGACTTTTTGGAAATATCTCGATGCCTTCTTTGCATTAATAAACATAAAATTTATATTTTGATAAATTTTGAGGGGTAAATTTTGTAAAAACAATCTACAAGCTTTTAATTTACAAACCGGTAATTTCTAACTTTTCAATTTGATTAAATCGATCTCCTCCTTCACTCAACATGTCAAACAGACATGGAGAATTGATAAAGGAAGGAGTTAAATTAGTTTAGGAAGTTAAATTTGTTCAATTGATTCAAAATTATATTTTTCCAACAATAGACAGAAAAACGATTGAGGAAGGGATTTGATTTGATTTTGCAATGGTTAGATTGTTTTCTTAAGTTTTCTTTATCGAATTGAGTTCATTTAAGATACAACATACTAAATTTTAACATCTCTAAGTTGATTAATGTGTGCAGATCTGAATTGTACATTTTTTTATTAAAATTTACCAGTTTTTAAAAATTGCAGCAGAGATTCATTTCAAGGAAAACTCTATGTATCCATTTTATCATTTAAGTGTGATACTTCATTCCTAAACTAATCCAATACAATCAATTGTTTTTAAAAAAATCAATTGCAAGTTAAATTGTAAAATCTGATTTCCAATATAATGTATTTTAACAGAAATAATGCAATATAATTCTTACACACGTATTTCTTTTTCTTCCATTTTCTAAACAAGGATTTCAAATCACCATTTGATATTTCCAACTTCATCACAACAATGCAAAAGAGAGAGATGAACTTGTAATTCTTTAATGACTTCATTTATAAAACTTTACATCTTCACATTCTTCCATTTCTTAAATATAGTTAACAAAATTTCATTTATTTATTTCCAAGATTAATCGTAATTTAAATGTCTTTTACAATTTGAAAGACTAACTCCATAATCAAATTATATACATCTTTCCTTCACAAATACATGATACAATTTCATCCACAACAAGTGGGAAAGGATTACAATGAATGTGTTTCCACAAGGGACTGTCAAACTGCATTTTTCCTTTTCTCTAGGATAGCAACATGCACATTTTCTCTTTTCCAAGTTGATCACAAAGAGGGGGAAAGGCAACGCTCTTCACCCAACCAAGACATCCAATGAAAGGAAAATCCTTCCTTCATCACGGGCCCCGAGCCCCAAACCAAAATACAATAATAGATGCAATTCAACCCATGGCAACAACTAGCTTCCACAACACAACATTCATTCAAAACATGCACATTTCAATATAAAACATAATTCAATACAAAACGGTAGTTTACAACCACAATAGAAAACATTCAATCACAACTCAAACTTGATCATGCAAGCCAAAGGAGAAAGGTCTATGGGGGAAGCTACTTATGCCTCCTAATTGGAATTTGGGCATCCACCAATTAGAAACCCCCAAAATAATTCATCACACACATTTCCTTATGCCCCCACAAAGTAAGAAATGTAAGCTATTTATTTTCCATGGTGGATCCCAAACCCAAAATCCCTCCACAAAATTCTGATGCCAATGAAATTCCCTTATGGCCCCCCACATGGATTCCCATAACCTTCTCCTACACCTTCCCTAACGAAGTCTACCCAACCAGCCAACAAAAGAAACAAAGCATGCACCATTCACAAAACATAACAAGGAAATAAAAAGAAAAGAGTGAGAGTTAAATTCCTACCTCTCCATGGTTACTTTTGTCTCCAAACAGCAAGTTTCAAATGCCAAAACCCAGTCCAAAATAGCAAACTCCAAGCATGAAAATATTTCTCCAACTTCCTCCAAAACAAGAGCTCCACACAAAAAAATGGGCCCCCAAGGAAGAAATCAAAAGGTTCAACAACCCAAAAACAAGGCAAGAGTTTGGATTAAATAGAAGAGGGAGATAAGAGGATGATGTGGATCCATGTAGGATGTCACATCACACATCCTCAAAAACAACACAAAAGACAAACTCAATTCTCCCAAGAACAATAAAGAGGTGGGTGAAAAATATGACAAGTTACTTACACACTCTAAAATCCCACACCTCAAGGGACAACAAATTAATTAAAATGTAAGAAAGTGCAATCCAAAACAAGCAACATGGTTAACAAAAATCAATATAAAAGTCACAAATCACATCTCCATCCATAAGTATGGTTGGTAGATTAAATTTAGAGGCATGGGACAAGTTTTACTTGTCCCACAAGCCTCCAGTAAACATCTCCCAAGGAAAAATTCGAATTTTTCATGGAGGTGGAGTATTTCTTACTCCAAAATCTAACTTACACAAGCTCTTACACAACTTACACATCCCTTACAAATTAAATGCAATCAGCCAACAACTCTTATAATTACTTTCCCACATCCCAATTTAATTTATTAAAATTTTAATCATATGATTCTCACATTAATTCTATCACAATTTAATTAATTAAAAGAAGGGAACACATTACTAATAAAATACATACAACAATAATAAAAATAACACATCAATAAAATACATAATACCCATGGTCACATGTAAAGATAATCCCCCCATGGGAATCCCTAACAAAACAACACACAACACAATAAAACAAGTTGCCATGGTGACCTTGTTGAATTCACCTAGAATTCCATTATGGTTGGTCTCCGATCCCCCAATGTTTTGTTGTGATATTTTTAACCTACAAAACACAAATACCTCCTTCAGCCTCGTGGCCATATCAGAACATCCAATGTGATATAAATGAAATCACAAAACCAACTATATAAATGAATCACAACAACATTGAAGCAACAACTACATCATTTGCATTTTTAATCCACAACTATATCAGCATCATAAAATATTCATTTTCTAGATCTACTCATAATATCCAAAATCATGTCCAAACAACATCCATGAAACATCCATGTCAAATAATATATCATCATCCACATATAAGGTGTTTCTAATAATCATCATGCATCAAAATCAAATCAAGATCAACAATAATCCATGATCAATGTCTAACAACATACTAAATCAAAACATAGTAATGTCTATAATGTAATCAACAAGATATCAGCATAAGCATCAAAGGTGTCAAAGGGAAGTGGGCACTACACCCACATTCCTATCATACTTTGTTAGAATTTGAGGATTCTAAAAAATATGGGTTTAATCAAGTTACTAAGTACATAATGTTACGTAAATATTTAAATAAATATTACATCATAACATAAGTAAATAAAGAAATACTTATAGGAAATAAATAACATAGGTGACACAATATTTATAGTGGAAAACCCCAATAGGGTAAAACCACTTTGAAAATAACCTTTACTTCAGATAACTTATTTTACATCTAGTAAGATCACCTCCTCCTTTGAAACCCTATTTACTAAGGGTAAAACCAAATCACTTGATTTGTACACCTTTGATATATTTTCCAAATATATCAAATGAGGACCTAAAGTCCTTTTTATATAAGGTGATCGGGTATGTCTCCCGACCCACCTTTTCAACCTAAAATGGTTGACACATACACCTAGGTTTATAATATTTAATATTAGAAATATAATCATTTCATGATATTAAATATTTAACCTAAATTATATACCTAGGTTATCATATTTAATAATAGAAATATAAATATTTCATATTATTAAATATTAACCTATATATTAGTGATAGACCCATATACATTAAGGGTTGGTCAGACCACTTAATCATTATGTTCCAACACTCCCCTTAATGTTAAGTGGGATAACATAACATATGCCAATAGATTACCTGCCCATGGTACACTACAAGATTTACAATTCTTAAACCATAAATGTTTTAGGATAGCATATCGGTTGAAGGAATTATAACACCTTCATCATACTCAAATTACCTTTTAGTTCAAAAGGATTTAGAATACCAAAGATCATCCCATGATTAGTGGCTAAGTATGATTTGTGAGTTTTACATATTCTCACGTGTTCTCACAAAAAGTTATTGAACCCAAGCATATAGGAGCCTTTTACAACCAAGGACCTCCTTAACAATATGCTTGTACTAGATGTTTACCAATAAACTCAATAGCACTAAATATTGTACTGAAGACCACCTTTAAGATATTTCTACACTTCTTTCTAAAAAAGAAGTTGATGAGGTATACATGCTCGAAGGTATTTTTACACTTGCCCAAAGGTCTTTTTTGACACTTTCCCGAAGGTATTTTACAAAAACCAAGTTCCATTAGGAGGTGACATTGTCATGCACACTACCCTCAATGGAAATTCCAATAATCTAAGCTTTTCACAAAAGTGAAAAACTTTGTAGCAATCAGGGACTTTGTGAAGATGTCAGCAACCTGCTCTTCAGTCAACATGAACTTGAGATTTATCTCATCACTTTACACCTTATCACGGGTGAAGCATATATGTATCTCAATGTTCTTCATCCTCTGATGTTGAACTGGATTCTTAATCAAGAGTAATACAACTCTGACCACCACATAGAAGAGAAATACTTCCTTTAGCTTACATGTGTATCTCTACCAACAACTGTTGCAGCCACATGGATTCTTTACTTCTTCCATTGTACTTCTCTACCTCAGTAGAAGAAATGGAGACTATTGATTGTATTTTTGTTCCAAGTAATGGTTCCTATACCAAAAAAATTGAACACATATCTAGTATATTTAATAACAAAACATCAAAGTATGGTTAGAATCACAAAATCTATATAAGATAACATTTTCATTCTAATTATAATGCAACCCATAATTGATTGTTCCTTTCAAATATCTAAAAATTCTTTTTCAAGATTCCAATGATCTCTAAAAAAGGTTCTTGTATAAACTTTGAAGTAATTCCTATTGTATAGGAAATATCTGATCTAGTTATAATTAGATAAATCAAACTATGAACTAGAACGTATATAAAATAGGATCAACATTTTTCATATGTAGATTTAGGATCAATATTTATTCCAACTTCCATTAAAGTAGAAAATGGTTTACAATCAATCATAAGAAAAATTTCAATACAATGGTTGCATATTTGTTTTTGGAAAATAACAATAGAATGAAATGCGATCATACAAATAACATGATGTGAGAGACCTAACTCATTCATTTCAAAGTACTTCTTCAATTTATCTTTAATCCTATGAATTAAATCATAATTGTCACCAAACATAAGAAAATAATCAACATATATACAATGATAATATGTGAACCTTATTGCTTAATGAATATATCATTATTAGAAGAACAATTAACAAAACCTAACAAACTTAAAAAAGAAAACAATTTTCACATACCAAGCTCTAAGAGCTTCTTTTAAACCATACAAGGATTTCTCAACTTACAATCATAGTTTTTGTTAGTGTAGAATCACAACACCCATGGATGCCCGCAACCAGATGGGTTGAGACTTTCAATGTTATCGCACAACATGGAGCATCTCTCAAAGTGTGGGACCTTGTAAGTTGAGAGAGCTCTCCGGATTGAGGCCGGTTCCTATTCCTCTATTTAGGTGCATAAAAATAAATTATAGAGGATCTATTCTAAGTCTATTCTATCTACCAAGGAGATAGGGTTAGAGAGATGCAAGAAAATAAACCTAAGCTAATGAGGTGATGCACCAAAGGAATGTTAGATGCTCTTTACTGATTTAACATGAGACTCATGAAATGTAATACAAACACTATGCATAGATGACCAAATCACAATAAGAGATTAGAGAGACAATAACAAATACATGAGAGGGTTGAGAAACATCCACAAACATATATATTATTGATTAGGATTCGATACAAGATATCTTTGCATTATCCAAGAGGAAAAATTACATTACAACGTGAAGGAGAGGTTAGAAAATCTCCATAAGTCCATCTGTGAACAAAAGAAGAAGGGAGGGCACAAAATAGAAACATCCAACCCTTTACAATGAGCCTCGACCCTTCCTTTATAGATTCAACATAGAGAAAAGAAGGAGAGAGAAGCACGAAAACTAGTTTGAAGCTTAACAAATATCATCAATGCCTCTTGTAAAATTTGCCCCAAATCTATCATGTCTGCATCAATTACTTGTTTGGTGCCTCGAAGGAGGAGGAATGATGGATCAGATCAAATCTGATCTAGTTGTTGGGGAAAATAGATCCTGTATTAATGGCCCAAAGACATTTACTCATTTTTCCCCACCTAATGTAGTGCCCATTTAAACAACCACTTGAGACCCAATAAACAACCTAGGGTTAGCTAGAAAATTGTGGGATAATTTTTTTGATAAGAAGTGTCCACAACTAAGTCATAAGACTCTCACTGTTGCCACTTTGGCGGCAGTTCCAAAACAAAACCAATTTTACCAAAACATGCGCTTCCTATATTAACTAATATCAAGTCACAAGGTTCTAATTTAAGGGTTAGATGTTTTAGTTAGGTTCAGGAGTAATTTACCTCCATACCCAGCCTCTAACAGGATCTGCGTTTTAACTATATTTTTCTCATAATTATTCAAAAATTTCTCTAAATCATTCATATTGGATAGTAAATTTTCTCACATTTCGGTGATATAAAGAAGTCCTCCTAACTCCTTATAGAACTCAATATATGAGCGGGCGGAGTTTCTAGGTCAAATTTTCCCCAAGGGGACACATGTCAAGTAGGGGTTAAAAACACCATTGGTGGATTGGCGGGTCACGGGAAGCTTTAGAAAATTTCCCCCATGTAGCATGTTGGTCGCCGATAGGACTTTTAGAAGAGCAACAAATGGGGACAAGAAGTCCCTCCTCTTTAATGGGAGAGGTTCCCTTATTCAGAAATGAACTTATTTACAAATGTACAGAACATTGTTTTATGGTCAAACTTGGATTTTACGAAAGTGTTTTCCACAAGGATCATCAATTACACAAGGACTGAGGAAAGGGAATAAGAAGATGAGTAGAATAGCAACATTCAGAATTATAGATAGCAGAATAATTCCTCGTGTATGCGAAGCTTCAAAGAATTTAAGACAAGATCATTTGCGATGGCTGAATGAGATTAAATTTAAAGACACAAAGTTCCATAAATAACCTTCTTCAGATTTATTAATCAAGGACACAAAGTTCCTTCTTGGTTGTACAAGATCACTGTATTTGCAAAACTGAACAGTATGCAATCAGAGAGACTAACGAGTTAGGAACAAAATGATCTCCACAATATTAAAGGAAAACACAGAGATAACAAGAATTAGATAGACAGAGAATGAAAAGCCCTTTTGTATTGATTTCTTTAAGATCTATTTACACTTTCAGCAAATATTCCAAGTTCTTCCTCCTTTCAAAATGGCGTGGAAAGGCCATTATATAGCTTACAAGTCAGTTACTCTTCGTAACCATTTCTTTTAACTAAAGAATAGTTAAGGACCACCGGTTACAATACCTTAACTGATTACAAAGAATACGAAAAGAAAGGGAAGAAGAGGAAAGAAAGGAGAAGGAGACAGGTGGCCTGGGAGGGACCCACTGTCTTCAGAATCCGCTGCCTGAATTTCTTCAATGACTCAGCTATATCTCTGCCACGAGGGACTGACGTGTTGGCTGCAGACTGAGTCCAAAATCCCAGACATTTCTCCATCTCTTTATCAAACTCGACGTGAGTATGATAATATTTGTTTGCTTCTTCAATGGCAGACTGAAGAGAACAAATTTCCTTCATCTTTTCCTTAGAGATGGAGCTTTCCTTGAATAGATGATCTTTGACAAAAGCTCTGAACTGAGCTTTGATTTCTTGCAAGGACAAGGAAGCACCAGAGTTTTCATCTTGAAGATGACAATGTATATCTTTGAAAGCAGCAGCTGCCAGTGTCTTGAAAGCTTCTCCCTTCTGCCAGCTGTTCTTCATTTCTCCCACAGCTTCCTCCAGGACTTTGATTTTCCACTCTACGCTGTAGACCCAGGATTTTGATAGATTGTCTTTGGCATCATCGAAAATCTTATTCGCCAGCAAGACGTTCTCATCTGTTTGTCCCATCAAAGCGAAGGTCCACAATGCAACTACTCGCAGAGTTTAAGCTCTTTATCCATAACCCCAATATCGTGAGGATAGCTTCATTGCAAATTGTCTACCCTTCCATATAGTTTAAAAGCTTCATCGATGAAGTTTAGCCAGTAAACAAGCATGTCATCCACCATGGCTTCAATAGCTCTGCCATAGATAGAATACTTGTGCATATCTTTAATACTTTGCACTTCATCTTGGCTTAGAATTACAGGAGGCGGTAGAGCAGTCAAGGGGGTAGGGTCCAAAACTTTGTCCTTAGACAAGAGTGACTTGATAAAACTTGTGAGAACTTGGGCTTGTTCTTCCAAGCTGCTCAATAGTCTGCTGCCCTTTCTCTACCCTTCCAATGACTCTTGTGACTGTTTCCTGGAGGTTGTGAATTTCACCTTCAGGAGTAGACTCTCCCATAGGGATCCTTGAAAGCTCTAAGTCAGATGTCAAGCAAGTCTCGATTCGATTTGTCTATCGTAGGCTTAGCAATCTCCAAGAATTGCTGACCTTGGGCATCGACACACCCGGAGGTGCTTCCGGCTTTCTTGGCACGAGAAGGAGTGGTGCCCAACAAGGCTGCTGCTACAAAGATCAAAATTTGGTCCCAAGCTTTGAGAGGAGGATTTCCTCTTCCTTTTGTTGACCGTGAGGTTGCACCAAGCAAAAGAGGAAGAAGAATCAGTAGGAGGGCAAGAGGACCAAGAGACAGGGAGCTCATGACACTCAGGTTCTGCACTGTTGACTCAAGCTGAGACGTGAGTAGAGCACTGGAGGCAATGGCAGTAGAAGAATCAGTAGTACCTGGAAGTTCAGTGCTCTGGACCTCCTTGTCCTTATCTGCTGGATCTTCAGGAACATTTGCAGGAGTTGGCATCTCACTTTCTTCACTTTCACTGAGAACAACGATGTTCTCTGGCCCTATAGGCAACTCTACCTGTTTTCTTGGAGGATCATTCTCTGCAGGCTCCTTCTTTACCTCTTTGAGTTTCTTCTTGTATACCTGGGTAGATGGAGAAGGAGTAGATTCCACAGGTCCCTGAGCTGTTGAGGCAGGAGGGGTTTTCACTGGTGTTCCAGACTCTGGAACTGATGCCTCTCTTATGGGTGTCGAATCATCCTTGGAGCTAGATTCTCCTGAGTGCCTCTTGAATTCTCGGATCTTCTTACTGAACCAGACCCTAGTCCTGATCAAGACTGGAGCAAGAATCTCAGCCAGATCATCTCTCTCTTTCCTGTTCCAATCCAGGTCCTCCAGAGGGGTGTGCTTAATCACATTTTCATACTCATAAGAGTATAGCTGTAATTGTCATCCCGAGACCTTCAGAACTTGGTACAGACTGAGTTCTTGGATCAATGCAGCAGGAGAACCTGCCACAATGCCTTCTTCTGGCTTCAAAATCATCTGCACAGTCAGCCCAGTAGTCTTCTGTATCTGCCCTATGATGATAGACTATTTTGATGTTCTGTTCAATGAACTTCTTCAAGTCAAAACAGGTTCTTGGCTTGAAGAAATGAACAGTGATAGGGACCAGGGCTCTTTCTATGTTCTGAGCATCCAGAGCTGTTTTGCATGTGTAGTTTCCCAGAGAGATGGGAAAGTGCAAGCCAGAAATCTTCTTGTCTCTGCAAGTTCTGTGCAACTTGTCTAGTTGCCTGCATATTTCAATCAAAGCCATTTTATCATTACAGAACATGGGAAGCCGTAGAGGAGTGTTTTCATAGCCAGCAAGCCTGATATAGGAAAATTTCCTGAATTGAATGAAATAGGCTCCATACTGCGATATCAGGTTCATGGCTTCATCTGAAAACCTTCTTGCAGTATCACCTTCGAGCAATCTGACCACGTACATGGTGAAAGCGTCATTGACCCTTCTGAAATTGTGGTTGCTGGTCTCCAAGGTGAACTGCGGGCAATAGGCATACACTGGATCATCTTTGTGTGCATCTATATAGGAGAAACCAAACCACTGCCTGGATGCTGCTAGGGTATACATCAGATATGAAGTCATATAGAACTTCTTTGTTTGCTGGACGTTGGATAGCTACTCAGCCAAATTCATACTGATGATCTCTGCCCAGTTGATATTTTGTGTTCCCTGGCACACCATGCTGATGAGCGGGCACATCCAGAAATGAAACTCATTGGTGGAGGGCAAACCCATAACCCGAGCCAGCAGGATTATGAAGTCTGACAGTTCTTCGTTGAAATCTACTCGGAAGAGGGTTTTGGTTAGGCGAGAAGCACCTTTCTTAGGGTTCTTCAACCAAGACTTCGCCACTCGCGCCTTGTATTTGTCACTGTCTTGGTCGAACATAGCCTGTGCTTGATCCCGGGAGATGACTATAGCATTGTCCATCTCCGGAATTCTCAGAGCAGCGCCAATGGCGGTAGCGTCCAGCTTGGCAATGAGTTCCCCATGTACATTTGTCAATTCGCTCGAATCGGGGTCGAAGTGAGCTCCACATGAAAGCACTGTATCAGCACACTGTACTGAGATTGGGAATCCTCCGGCAAAAGCTAAACCACTATCATTAATCATCTGTGCCATTGGTGTAGGGTTTGCATCTGTCATTCTTGCCCAAAATCACCGAAGTCGAGATGACGAGCTTTGCATCCCCTATATTGCTAACATCGACTGCGGAGAAATTTGCTCCCGTCCTGGAACTTGATCTTCATATTGATAGTCTCGGAGCTGCAACCTAGACTTCTGGAAGGAATTTGCAAATGGAGGGGGATTGCGTAGGTTTTCAAATGGCAAGGGTTCGAGCAAAAGATAGCATGGAAGCAATGTGAAAATGCAAAGGGGAATGCTCGTTATATAGCCGTTTGGAGAGAGAAATGACTTTAATGCGCATTGAATACACAACCACCAATTTGAAAAGCATCATACTTGGAGCGAGCGGGAAAAACTAAGTGTGAATGACACTAGGTACGCTTGGGACATGTGAGACGCGAATGCGCGAAACACGCGGCTCGGCCGGTTCGGGCGAAACAGGGAGAGGACGCACAAATGCATTTGGGACAAATGGGATGAAAATGTGTGAAGTACGCGATTCGGGTGTTTCGGCCGAAATTGGAACAGCGGGCCCGTTTGGACTTGGGACATTCGGGACAAAAAGTTCCGAAGTACGCGACTCGGATCAAGCTCGTAAATTGGGAAAGCTCACACTTTTTCAAATGGGGTAGTTGGGACAAAATTGCGTGAAGGACGCGGTTCGGGCAAATCGGCCAAAAATGGGAAAGCTCGCACTTTTTAACTTTGGGACATTTGGGACAGGAAAGTGCGAAGTACGCGGGAAGGATGATTCGGCTAAAATTGGAACAACATGCAAAATAAGTTTCGGGACACTTGGGACAAAACTCTCGACGGGCCTGAAAATGGGACAGCTTCGGGATTTCAATGACGATCGGGAACAAGAGTGCACTTTCGTACTTGGGACAGGTGGGACAAAAAGTTCCGACAGGCCCGAAAATCACACAAAATGACCCAAAACATAGATTTTTTCAATTTCACGACTTAGGCATTTCAGAGAAAAACACTTAAACTCAAAATTTTGAAAATTTTACTCTTATCAGAGCGGGAATTTTGAGTGGACAACAGCTGGCTCCTTCTGGGGATGACTTGGTGTAAATTCATGGAATGAGACAAGGCAAGAACTTAGATAACTCGGTGAAGTAGACCAGTGCCTTATCCATTGGGCAAAGGAGTCAAAAACAAACCAACACAGAGGGCAACACAAACAACAACAGAAGGGAAACACACCAAAAGCAAAAACGCGTACGATAATATACAAAGGGACTCCCTAGTCACCTAGGACTTGAACAACTTCAAATACTACCCACTATAAGGAAGTGGGAGGGGGGAACCATCCATGTAATCAAGATAGAAAGAGTTCTTACCAGCAAAGTGTCTTATCTTGAATGGTCCGAGCCATAGTGAATCAAATTTTCCATGGCTGCCACGAGGTTCATGTCTTTTGTCCCATAACAGCACGGTATCTCCAACTTGGAACTCCCTGAACTTAGCTTTCTTGTCAAACAGAACCTTTACCTTCTGCTGGTGAGCAGATATCCTGTCAGCAACCTCCAATCTATCCTCGTTCAGTTTGTGCAGGTACATGATTCTTTTATCCAGAGCATCACTGAAACTAGTATCCTCAATGGCCTTCATCAGGTGCAAGGCTGGCAGTTCCACTATCACTGGCAATTGAGCTTCCACTCCATACACCACTTGAAAAGGAGACATTCCAATGGCTCTTTTAGGTGTGATCCTATCTGCCCAAAGAGCATCATAAAGCTTCTTATGCCAGTTTCACTGAGACTCATTGACCAACTTCCTTATGATAGTCACCAGATTTTTGTTGGTGGATTCCTTTATCCATTTCCTGTGGGTAATAATCTGAAGAATGAGCCAGAGAGATGCCATACCCGTAGCAGAAATCCATTATCTCAGTTGAGGAAAAGTTTGAAGCATTGTCTGTTACAATCTTGTTAGGTACACCATACCTTACCAAGATGTTCTCTTTGATGAAGTTGCATACAACTTCAGAAGTAGTGCTCTTGACTGGAATAGCTTCCACCCATTTGGTGAAGTAGTCAGTGGCAGTTAGCACATGCGTGTGACCAGCACTAGAAGCAGGGTTCAGTGCACCAATGAAGTCTAGACCCCACTGCTGAAATGGTTCCTCAATCACAACTGGCTTGAGAGGTAAAGATGCCAATTTAGGTCTCGACAAGCTTCACATTTATCCACCCACTTGGATGCATCTCTGAATAAAGAAGGCTAGTAATATCCTCCCCTGAGTATCTTGTGAGCTGTGACTGTTGATGAATAGTGCCCTCCACATGCCTGATCGTGGAAAGCTGAGAGCAACTTTCTCTGCTGCTCCTTGTCCACACACTTCAGAAATCTCCCATCTAAACCACGCTTGAACAAGGCATTTTCCCATAGTACATATTGTGCTGATCTCAATTTAACAGTCCTCTTTTCCTTGGCAATTAAATGAGAGGGGCATTCCCATAGGTGAGAAAATGGGCAATGTCGAATACCATTCATCGATCGAACTAAGGAATAGAACAAGAGGAATGTCACTTTCTCTCCAAAGAACTCATGTTTGGCTCCTTCAAAGAATGAGCTCACAAAGACCCTTTCCACGAACCAGCTTGGTAGGTTTGATATCAATGTCATACTCCTAGATCTTAGCCACCCATTTTCCTCTCTTGGACCCAAATTCTTCTTTGTGTGAGAATTGACTTAACAGTCGTATCTGGAACCAGCACCATAGAGTGAGAGTTGAGGATATAGAAACGGAACTGCTTGACGGCTTTGACTACTGCAAAAGCATGCTTCTCCATCATGGTGTATTTCAGCTCATGATTCTTCAGGATATAGCTCATGAAGGCAATTGGTAGCTCATGTCCATCAGAGTCTTCTTGAGTTAAGACATCAGCCAGGGTATTATCTGTAGCATAGCAATAGATGATGAAATCTTTCTTGAAGTCGGTCGATGTGCCAAAGCGGAGTTTTAGCAATAGCTTTCTTGATACCCTCAAAGGATTCCTTTCCTTGAAGACCAACCAAACGCTTGCTTCCCTTTCATCATCATCGAGAGATGTTCAAAGTTAATTCAGCGAAATCAGGATGAATCTTCTTAAAAATTGATCTTACCAGAAAAGGAATGCACGCCTTTTTTTCTTTGGTTGGGAGAGGAATTTCTGGATGGCTTGAACTCGTTGGGATCAATCTTAATACCATCCTTAGAGACAATGTGCCCTAATAGTTTTCCTTACGTAACACGAGAAGATGCAGATTTTAGGATTTAAAGAAATCCCATGCTCTCGGCATCTTTGCAGAACTGTTTCCAGGTGATCAAAATGATCTGCTCTTGTCTTTGAAAACACTGTCAGGTCATCAAGGTATATGACGATACATTTCCCTTTCAAGCTTCCAAAAGCCAAATCCATAGCTCTCTGGAAAGTGGCACCAGCATTAATCAGCCCAAAAGGCATTCTCTTGTAGGCAAAGGTACCCCAAGGAGTGGTGAAGGCTGTCTTGTGTTGATCTGCAGTATCAACCTCTACCTGATTGTATCCCGAGAACCCATCAAGCATAGATAACATTTCAGATCCTGTTACTGCTTGCAATATTTGATCCATCATAGGCAGAGGGTAGTTATCTTTCAGAGAAGCCTGATTCAGGTTCCTGAAATCAACACAGATGCGGATCTCACCATTCTTCTTCCTAACAGGCACAATGTTTGCAATCCATGTTGAATGGTGAATGGGAAAAATGATTTTAGCCTTCAACAATTTCTGAATCTCCGAAATACAAAGTGTCAGCTATTTTGGGATTATCTTGCTTTGTTTCGCTTGAAAGGCTTGATTCCTGGGTTGAGAGGGATAGAGTGCTGCATGTCTTTTGGCTCAAGGCTTTTAGATCCTCATAAGAATATGCAAGAACATCTTTATACTTCCTTAGAAGGTCAATTGCTCTTCTCCTCTCATCGGTTGTGCAACATTTCCCAATATTTACCAGCTTGGGATCAGTAGAACTCCCTATATCAATCTTATCATACTCAGCTGATTGCTGAGGTCCAGTAGAAGCTTTAGATTTTACATATCTGTCATGTTTATCAAACAACTCCTCCAAACTCACCAAACCTTTGGGAATCTTGTTTCCTTTGAGTTTAATGCACCCTTCCTGATCTGTTTCTTCTCCTTGGGTGACAGCTTGGTCAGAGGACACACTCTCACGAGGCAGGTTGTCACTTCCCTCAAAATACAGTTGCTCGAAATTCCCCTTGAGTTCCAGGAAGGAAAGCAAATGCTGGTCATCGTTGAAAACTTGCCGCTTATTAGTATTGTCGGGGACACTAGGTTGGTGTACCATTTCAATAGTGAACTTATCCCGAGAGAATTCGGGACGGGAATCGCAATGACCACGAGACGGCCATGAGTCAGCCCCTGCTGTTCTTTTCTCTAGGTATTGCTTCAATGGAGAAAGCATCAAGGAATTCAATTGAATCCCAAACCTGATTCCGGTAATGCTTCAGCCTCCCATTTTTTACCTGAAAAATGCTTCTGACTTGTTTCACAATCAGCTCTGCATCACCACGAGCCAGAAGATTTTTTACACCTCATTCTTTGGCCACTTGCAGTCCAAGAATGAGAGCCTCATACTCTGCGGTGTTGTTAGTGTTCTCGAACTGCAACTTAAATGAAAAAGGGTGTAGGCAGCCTTCAGGTGACACTAGCTAGGACACCGGCTCGAGAACCAGCCGAGGAACAACTTCCATCAAATTCTAAAATCCAAACCTCATTGGGATCTTTGGGTGATACTTTGGAGGGTTGGATTTCATCAAGGACGAGAATCATGTAATTACCATGACCTATGTCTTCATAGAGTATTTGTGCCTTAGGATCATCTGTTTTCTGCACAATATACTCAGACTGTTTCTCAGGGAGTAACTTCTTCATTTGTCCATTGACAGGTATGAGGGCGTGTGACCAATCCATTTGAATCTCCCCACCCACATCTTTACAGAAGTTCCTACTTAGCAACATTCCATAAGAAGGAGGAATGTCTGCTACTAGGATGGTAGCCAAGACTTTCTTTTCAGGTAAAGCAGCAAAAGCCACTTGTGCATCTTTAATCCTTCCAACCAAAGGTACTTCCTTACTTTCCATGGAGTAGCAAGATCCATAAGTATGAGTAAGGGTCAAGCCTAAAGCATGAGCTACCTTAGCAGGCATCACATTATCTGAGGCTCCGGAATCTATGACACAGTTACTGAGCCTATGGCCAGCTATAAGAAGTGTTACATAAAAAGGCTTGATTTTGTCTCCAGGCGAGGTGACAGCAGCTACCAGACTAGGCTGTGGTGTAGGAGGAGTGGGCAAAAGGCCTTTAGAGGTGGTCTTGGAATGGGAATTTACAAATTGGATCATCTTGGCAAAAGCTTTGGGATGGGTTTGGTAGTATTCAGCTTCTGAAATTTGAACCTTAGTCCTTTTTAGATGATCCACAATATCAAAGGATCCAGAGGTGGATGGGCCATCATCATTTGAAATTCTAGGCTTATCAACCTTAGGAGAAAAAGAAGAAGAAGCAACTTTGGTAGCAGGATTGACAGTACTTACCTTTGGTGTAGATGAGGTAGGGATAGGAGATCCTCTTCTGGCAATTACAGGAATAGTTGCTGGTTGCTCCTTAGATTTCTTCGTGGGCTGTGTTACTTTCTCCTTCTGCCTCGTCTGTTCTCGAGTCATGACAGCAAATGATTCACTGTTCATATCTGCTACCACTTCATCATAGTTATCTCCATCATCAGTGCCTTCGGTGGTAAAGAAATTAACCCGAGATCCTTCGAGTTCTTCCGCCTCATCATCAAATTCCTCCAGGAATTCCTCACGAGCTTCGTCGTCCACATCATCATCGGGCTCTTCAACTTCACAGGTTGCGTTCACAGGAACTTTGACAGGAGGACCTTCAAGTGCTAGCCTTGTGTGAGGAGCAGGCAAACGATTTCTGGGCTGAAAATTTCTTCTTGGAACATCTGCGTATGGGGCATGCTGGGCCAATTGTTTCTTTATAGCTACTAGATCATTTGCAAGTTTCTGGACTAATGGATCAGTATTGGGTCCAGAGGTGGAAGAGGAAGAAGCAGCAGATTTAGATTTGGGAGGATCTCTCTTCAACTTCCCTGACATGATCAGGTCATCCTCGACACTAACAGCCAGTTCTTGATCCAGAATTAACGTTCCAAGATTAGCCCTTCTTAGAGCATAACTGACTTTGGGCGTTTGAGCATTTAGAAAGAAACATTTTTGAATTTGATCAACCGGTCGAGTATTTACAGGAATTTTGTTGATCAGTCTATTGAACCGAGCCACAAATTCTCTCATGGGTTCTGATGGATCTTTCTTTATCTGAGAAATTTGGGCAAGCAGGGCATGCACATCTTCTGCCGGCTTGAAACGGCTTTCGAACTGAGTTCTCATTGTATTCTGATCGGTGATGGCACTAGCCAGGAAGGTGATAGAACCGATCGCCAAAGACATTATCCTCGTAACGCGTCTCAACGAACCGCCTTCGAGACGTCTTCATGCTCAACTCCCAAGACTCCACATGCAACTATGAAGGTTGCAATGTGTTCATCGGGTGTACTTTGCCATCTCCTCTAAACTTGGGAAGTTCTTTGGTTACCTCTAGGTAACTCATGCAAAGGTTGAGTAAGGGACGGGCCCGACACATTGACCCCATGGCAATTGTGCCGCAATTCATGGAAATACGGCTTGGAGGAGAACTTTAACACCAGCAAGGATCAAAGCTCGTAGATTGGGACTAGCAGGCTCTGAAGGAATACCACCCGTAGGACTTCTATCTTGAACAGGCGGAGTGCTCGTCGAACGAGTTCTTCTATTTGAAGGGAAAGGAAAACCCTGTTGCTCCAAAAGCTGAAACTGAGAATCTTCGATACCAAGGGTCCTTCTCCCTCGAGTGAAACGTGGAGTCGCCAGATCAAAGGATGATCGAAAAATTGCAGTACTGGAATGCGATTTTCCCCAGCGGAGTCGCCAAAAACTGTTGGTCGTCAGATAGGACTTTTTAGAAGAGCAACAGTCAGGGGACAAGAAGTCCCTCCTCTTTAATGGGAGAGGTTCCCTTATTCAGAAACGAACTTATTTACAAATGTACAGAACATTGTTTTATGGTCAAACTTGGATTTTACGAAAGTGTTTTCCACAAGGATCATCAATTACACAAGGACTGAGGAAAGGGAATAAGAAGATGAGCAGAATAGCAACATTCAGAATTATAGATAGCAGAATAATTCCTCGTGTATGCGAAGCTTCAAAGAATTTAAGACAAGATCATTTGCGATGGCTGAATGAGATTAAATTTAAAGACACAAAGTTCCATAAATAACCTTCTTCAGATTTATTAATCAAGGACACAAAGTTCCTTCTTGGTTGTACAAGATCACTGTATTTGCAAAACCGAGGCAGTAAGATGCAATCAGAGAGACTCGACGAGTTAGGAACAAAATGATCTCCACAATATTAAAGGAAAACACAGAGATAACAAGAATTAGATAGACAAAGAATGAAAAGCCCTTTTGTATTGATTTCTTTAAGATCTATTTACACTTTCAGCAAATATTCCAAGTTCTTCCTCCTTTCAAAATGGCGTGGAAAGGCCATTATATAGCTTACAAGTCGGGCCATTACTCTTCGTAACCGTTTCTTTTAACTAAAGAATAGTTAAGGACCACAATTACAATACCTTAAGCGATTACAAAGAATAAGAAAAGAAAGGGAAGAAGAGGAAAGAAAGGAGAAGAAGACAGTGGCCGGAGTTCATCGGGAGGAACCCACTGTCTTGAGAATTGCCTGAATTTCTTCAATGACTCAAGCTATATCTCTACCATGAGGGACCGACGTGTTGGCTGCGCAGAGTCGAGTCAAAATCCCAAACATTTCTCCATCTCTCTATCAAACTCGACGTGAGTATGATAATCTTTGTTTGCTTCTTCAATGCGGCATCAAGAGAACAAATTTCCTTCATCTTTTCCTTAGAGATGGAGCTTTCCTTGAATAGACGATTTTTGACAAAAGCTCACGGCTGAGCTTTGATTTCTTACAAGGACAAGGAAGCACCAGAGTTTTCATCTTGAAGATGACAATGTATATCTTTGAAAGCAGCAGCTGCCAGTGTCTTGAAAGCTTCTCCCTTCTGCCAGCTGTTCTTCATTTCTCCCACAGCTTCCTCCAGGACTTTGATTTTCCACTCTACGCTGTAGACCCAGGATTTTGATAGATTGTCTTTGGCATCATCGAAAATCTTATTCGCCAGTAAGATGTTCTCATCTGTCTGTCCCATGAGGTGAAGGTCTACAATGCAACTGCTCCAGAGTTTAAGCTCTTTATCCATAACCCCAATAGCAGAGGATAGCTTCTGTTGCAAATTGTCTACCTTTCCATGTAGTTTAAAAGCTTCATCGATGAAGTTTAGCCCAGCAACAAGCATGTCATCCACCATGGCTTCAATAGCTCTGCCATAGACAGAATACTTGTGCATATCTTTAATACTTTGCACTTCATCTTGGCTTAGAATTACAGGAGGCGGTAGAGCAGTCAAGGGGGTAGGGTCCAAAACTTTGTCCTTAGACAAGAGTGACTTGATAAAACTTGTGAGAACTTGGGCTTGTTCTTCCAGCTGTTCAATAGTCTGCTGCCCTTTCTCTACCCTTCCAATGACTCTTGTGACTGTTTCCTGGAGGTTGTGAATTTCACCTTCAGGAGTAGACTCTCCCATAGGGATCCTTGAAAGCTCTAAGTCAGATGTCAGCAAGTCTGATTCTGATTTGTCTACTGTAGGCTTAGCAATCTCCAAGAATTGCTGACCTTGGGCATCAGACACAATTCTGGAGGTGGTTCTGGCTTTCTTGGCACGAGAAGGAGTGGTGCCCAACAAGGCTGCTACAGCATCAAAATTTGGTCCCAAGCTTTGAGAGGAGGATTTCCTCTTCCTTTTGTCGACCAGAGGTTGCACCCAAGAAAAAGAGGAAGAAGAATCTGCAGGAGGGGCAAGAGGACCAAGAGACAGGGAGCTCATGACACTCTGTGGTCTGCGTGAGTTTGTTGACTCAAGTTGAGACGTGAGTAGAACACTGGAGGTAATGGCAGTAGAGGAATCAGTAGTACCTGGAAGTTCAGTGCTCTGGACCTCCTTGTCCTTATCTGCTTTGGATCTTCGGGAACATTTGCGGGAGTTGGCATCTCACTTTCTTCACTTTCACCGAGAACAACGATGTTCTCTCGGACCTATAGGCAACTCTACTGTTTTCTTGGAGGATCATTCTCTATGTGCTCCTTCTTTACCTCTTTGATTTTCTTCTTGTATACCTAGGTAGATGGAGAAGGAGTAGATTCCACAGTCCCCGAGCCGAAAGGTTGAGGCAGGAGGGTTTTCACCGGTGTTCCGGACTGAACCGATGGCTCTCTTATGGGTGTCGAATCATCCTTGGAGCTAGATTCTCTTGAGTTCCTCTTGAATTCTCGGATCTTCTCGAACAGACCCTAGTCCGATCAAGACTGGAGCAAGAATCTCAGCCAGATCATCTCTCTCTTTCTTGTTCCAATCCAGGTCCTCCAGAGGGGTGTGCTTAATCACATTTTCATACTCATAAGAGTATAGCTCAGAATTGTCATCCTGGAGACCTTCAGGAACTTGGTACAGACTGAGTTCTTGGATCAATTGCAGGGAGAACCTACCACAATGCCTTCTTCTGGCTTCAAAATCATCGCTGCACAGCTTAGCCCCAAGAGTCTTACGTATTCGCCTATGATGATAGACTATTTTGATGTTCTGTTCAATGAACTTCTTCAAGTCAAAACAGGTTCTTGGCTTGAAGAAATGAACAGTGATAGGGACCAGGGCTCTTTCTATGTTCTGAGCATCCAGAGCTGTTTTGCATGTGTAGTTTCCCAGAGAGATGGGAAAGTGCAAGCCAGAAATCTTCTTGTCTCTGCAAGTTCTGTGCAACTTGTCTAGTTGCCTGCATATTTCAATCAAAGCCATTTTATCATTACAGAACATGGGAAGCCGTAGAGGAGTGTTTTCATAGCCAGCAAGCCTGATATAGGAAAATTTCCTGAATTGAATGAAATAGGCTCCATACTGCGATATCAGGTTCATGGCTTCATCTGAAAACCTTCTTGCAGTATCACCTTCGAGCAATCTGACCACGTACATGGTGAAAGCATCATTGACCCTTCTGAAATTGCGGTTGCTGGTCTCCAAGGTGAACTGCGGGCAATAGGCATACACTGGATCATCTTTGTGTGCATCTATATAGGAGAAACCAAACCACTGCCTGGATGCTGCTAGGGTATACATCAGATATGAAGTCATATAGAACTTCTTTGTTTGCTGGACGTTGGATAGCTGCTCAGCCAAATTCATACTGATGATCTCTGCCCAGTTGATATTTTGTGTTCCCTGGCACACCATGCTGATGAGCGGGCACATCCAGAAATGAAACTCATTGGTGGAGGGCAAACCCATAACCCGAGCCAGCAGGATTATGAAGTCTGACAGTTCTTCGTTGAAATCTGCTCGGAAGAGGGTTTTGGTTAGGCGAGAAGCACCTTTCTTAGGGTTCTTCAACCAAGACTTCGCCACTCGCGCCTTGTATTTGTCACTGTCTTGGTCGAACATAGCCTGTGCTTGATCCCGGGAGACGACTATAGCATTGTCCATCTCTGGAATTCTCAGAGCAGCGCCAATGGCGGCAGCGTCCAGCTTGGCAATGAGTTCCCCATGTACATTTGTCAATTCGCTCGAATCGGGGTCGAAGTGAGCTCCACATGAAAGCACTGTATCAGCACACTGTACTGAGATTGGGAATCCTCCGGCAAAAGCTAAACCACTATCATTAATCATCTGTGCCATTGGTGTAGGGTTTGCATCTGTCATTCTTGCCCAAAAATCACCGAAGTCGAGATGACGAGCTTCGCTGTCCCCTATATTGCTAACAGCAGACTCAAGCGGAGAAATTTGCTCCTGTCCCTGGAACTTGATCTTCATATTGATAGTCTCGGAGCTGCAACCTAGACTTCTGGAAGGAATTTGCAAATGGAGGGGGATTGCGCAGGTTTTCAAATGGCAAGGGTTCGAGCAAAAGATAGCATGGAAGCAATGCGAAAATGCAAAGGGGAATGCTCGTTATATAGCCGTTTGGAGAGAGAAATGACTTTAATGCGCATTGAATACACAACCACCAATTTGAAAAGCATCATACTTGGAGCGAGCGGGAAAAACTAAGTGTGAATGACACTAGGTACGCTTGGGACATGTGAGACGCGAATGCGCGAAACACGCGGCTCGGCCGGTTCGGGTGAAACAGGGAGAGGACGCACAAATGCATTTGGGACAAATGGGACGAAAATATGCGAAAGCACGCGATTCGGTGTTTCGGCCGAAATTGGGAACAAGGGCCCGTTTGGACTTAGGACATTCGGGACAAAAAGTTCCGAAGTACGCGACTCGACCGGCTCGGCCGAAATTGGGAAAGCTCGCACTTTTTAAAATGGGGCAGTTGGGACAAAATTGCGCGAAGGACGCGGTTCGGGCAAATCGGCCGAAAATGGGAAAGCTCGCACTTTTTAACTTTGGGACATTTGGGACAGGAAAGTGCGAAGTACGCGGGAAGGATGATTCGGCCGAAATTGGAACAACATGCAAAATAAGTTTTGGGACACTTGGGACAAAACTCTCCGACGGGCCCGAAAATGGGACAGCTTCGGGGATTTCGGCCGGTCGGGTAACAGAATGCACTTTCGTACTTGGGACAGATGGGACAAAAAGTTCCGACAGGCCCGAAAATCACACAAAATGACCCAAAACACAGATTTTTTCAATTTCACGACTTAGGCATTTCAGAGAAAAACACTTAAACTCAAAATTTTGAAAATTTTACTCTTATCAGAGCGGGGAATTTTGAGTGGACAACAAGACAAATGAAAACTTTCCCCCACACCTCTGCGGGTCCCCGGTGGACACGTGTCAGGCCTAGGTTCAAAGCGGGAGAGGGTGAGGGAAGGGCAGAGCGGTGGGGTGATTTAGTGGACTTTGCCCAAAGGGGAAAAAAAACAACTTGGCCTCTACATGCCCATGGGTACGATAGGGACATGTGGAATCCACCATTCCCTATGGGAAACAAAGGAGAACGGGTGATGGAGTGGCAGAGAAGGTTGAAAATTTCATTGAAGGGGAGAACAAGGTGAAAAAAGGTTGCATGGGTCTGCGTGCTGCTGAAGGAACTCTCCAAGGCGAGGGCGGGGATGTGGGTCCATGGGGAAATTTTCTCTAAATTTCCAAAGGCAAAAATAAAAATAAAAAGGGTCTCGCACCCTCCACAAGCACCCAAATTTGCCACGTGGCAGCCTATGATTGGCCACACGGGCGTGGGCTAAAATGAATATTTTTCCAAAATTTTCAAAAAGGCTAATGCAAAAGAAATTACCGCACCTCCACTGCAGCCCCATGAGGGCACGTGGTAGCCTACGATTGGCTACGAATCGACGGAGGAAAATTTGAAATTTTTCCTAGATCAAAATTTTTCCAAAACTTTTTTAAGGCACAATGACAGAAATTTTTGGGTTGCGGCGTATGAAGGGAAAATTTTCTCAAATTTTCCCGCCAAAGCACAAAACTTCAAAGTGCCATACAACTTGAGCTAGGAAGCTCATTTTTGGGAAAACGAGGACTTTTTAGAAAGCTATCAATGCCCTCTTTGCATAAAAAACATAAAATTTATATATTGACAAACTTTAAAGGGTGAATTTTACAAAACTGATCTCGTAGGCTTTTAATTAGCAAATTGGCAATTTCCATCTTTTCAATTTGATTAAATTAGATCTCCTCCTTCAATCAACATGTCAAAAAGATATGGAGAATTTATCTAGGAAGGATTTAAAGTGGTTTAGGAATTTAAATTTATTCAATTGATTCAAAATTGTATTTTTCCAACAATAGACGAGGAAAAATGACTTGTTAAAGGGATTGTATTCAAATTAGCAATGGTTAAGTTGTTTTCTTGAGTTTTCTTTGTCAATTTGTGGTCATTTGAGATACATCATAGTAATTTTAACATCTCTAAGTTGATTAATGTGTACAGGTCATAAGCTGTACATTTTTATTAAAATTAATTGTTAGTTTTGAGTTCATAATAGAAATCTATTTCTTTTGAATCGCATGTCAATTTTATCATTTAAATGTGGTATATAGTTTCTAAACTAATTTGAGGCATTTAAATGACTTGAATCCACTATTCTATACTCAAAGAAATTTTGATTTCAATTTCATATATTTCAAAAAAACAATGCAATATAATTCTCTCATGCGTGTTTTCTTTCATTTGCAATTAAATGAGATTCCATTTGCAATTTAACATTCCAACTCAACTCACAATGCAATGAGAGGCAACTTGCAATTATTTATTGACTTCAACAAAGGAAACATCTTTACATTCTTTCATTCCTTGAATGCAATTGACAGAATTTTCATTTCTTTCCAATAACTAGAATCAAAATTTAAATGTCTTTTACAATTTGAATATCTAATTCCATAATCAATTTACATACATATTTCTTCACTAAATACATATTACAACATCATCCACAACAAGTGGGAAAGGATTACAATTAAATATGTCTTCACAAGGGACTGTCAAACTACACTTGTCTTTTGCTCCAGGACAACAACATGCACATTTTCTTCTTCTTCAAAATAGATCACAACAAAAGAGGAGGAAAGGAAATGCTCTCCACCCAACAAGACATCCAATGAAAGGAGAATCCTTCCATCATCATTGGCCTCGAGACCCGAGAAAGATACAATAAAAGATGTAATTCAACCATGGCAACAACTATCTTCCACAAAATAGCATTCTTTCACATACACATTTTTTTGAAACACAATGCAACACAAAACAAACAGTAGTTCACAACTACATTTAGAAACATTTCAATGCAGAACTCGGGCTTGATCTTGCAAGCCAAAGGAGCAAGGCCTATAGGGGAAGCTAATTATGACTCCCAATTGGGAATCGGGCATCTACCAAAAACAAACCGCCAATTAATTCATCACACACACATTTCCTTATGCCCCCACAAAATCCCTCCTTATTCCCCCAACAGATTTTCCTTATGCTCCCCCCACAAGGTAAGAAATGCAAGCTATTTCTTTTCCAAGGTGGATCCCAAACCCAAACTTCCTCCACAAAATTATGATGCCAATGGCATTCCTTATTCCCCCACAAGAATTCCCCATAGCCTTCTCCTACACCTTCCTACGGCAGTCTACCCAACCAAGCAACAAATAAAGCAAAGCATGTATTCTCCACACAACACAAACAAGAAAATAACAAGAATATAAAGAGAGTTAAATTCCTACCTCTCCATGGTGAATTTTACTCCTAACAACAAGCTTCAAATTCCAAGAAAACACAGTCCAAAATAGAAACTCACAAGCATGAAAATATTTCTCCAAAACTTCCTCCAAAAACAAGAGCTCCAACAAGAAAATGTGCCCCAAGGAAGAATGCAAAAAGGTTCAACAACCCCAAAACAAGAAGAGAGTTTGAAATATATAGAAGAGGGAAAGAAGAGGATGATGTGGATCCATGTAGGATTCCACATCATACATCCTCACAATCAAACACAAAAGACAAACTCCAAACTCCAAGGCTCAATAAAGAGGTGGGTGAAAAATGACAAGTTACTTGCACACTCAAAAGAGCCCACACCTCAAGGGACAACAATTAATTAAAATGTAAGAAAGTGCAATTAAAAACATGCACAAGATGAATAAAATGCATTATAAAAAGTCACAAATCACTTCCCCAACCATAAGTATGGTTGGTAACATAAATTTAGAGGCATGGGACAAGTTTTACTTGTCCCACAAGCCTCCAAAAACAGCCCCAAGGTCAAATTCGAATTTCCATGGAGGTGGAGTATTTCTTACTCCAAAATCTGACTTACACAAGCTCTTACACATCTTACACATCCCTTAAAAATTAATTACAACAGCCAACAACTCTAATAATTACTTTCCATATCCCAATTTAATTTATTTAAATTTTAAACATATGATCTCTCACATTAATCTATCACAATTAATTAATTAAAAGAAGAGAACACATTACAAATAAAATACATACAACAATAAATAAACATTAACCATAATAATAAAATACACAACCCATGGTCACATATAAAGATGATTCCCCCCCATGGGAATCTCTAACAAAACAACACACAACACAATAAAACAAGTTTCCATGGTAACCGTGTTCAATTCACCTAGAATTCCATTTTGGTTGGTCTTCGATCCCCGATGTTTTGTTGTGATATTTTTAACTCGAAACACCTATACAGGCCTCATCTAGCCACCTCACCTAAGACCTATATCTTAGTATCCATAACTAACTAAGACCTACCTAAACCCTAAAAATCAAAGCCTACATTCCCTCTAACCACATTCCCCCGTTAGAAAGGAAGCTTCCATTCTAATCCAAATGGAAGAAAATGAATGAGATCTAAGAAAATCAAGGGATCTGCCCATTTTAGAAAACCTAGGAAATCCCACCCTAACTGATGTCGGTTACCCTAAACCACCGTTGATTCAACCTAGAACCATCATTGGTTACCATTTAATCCCCAAAACAACCTTATTTTGAGGTTGGACACATTTCGAGAGAAAAAAAAGGATGAAACTAGAGCTACATGCAAGCAGAACCAACATTCGTACATGCATCAGAGCATCCACAACCAACACTAGAAGCAACCACAGAGCCATTTGCCTTCACGGGAGCATCCGGGAAGTGCCTAGCACCACACCAAGTTCCTTCCATTTGATCACCCACCATTGTCAACTAGACATCAAGCTCTCATACAACATAAGTGTTTTGTTAACCAACACTTGTCCATTGTCATTTTAGTAGACTCTTTTACTTCTGTTATTAGTTTTACTCCCATTCCCATTCCCCCACCATTTACCTCCATGAAAACTTGACCATTATTTCACCCACACCATTGAACTACCCATACCTAGTTCTTAGAGATCCCTGAGTACACCTAAGACCTACACAGACCTTTCATTGCCCTTTCCATTTCCATTTAGCTTTAGATCTACCCTCACATCAAGTTTTTATTGGGTTTCCTGTACCCCGACCATACCATACACTGGTTACCCACAACCATCACCGGTTAACCTAAACTGACATCGGTCATACCAATGATGTCGGTCTCATGAGTTTTTACCTTCAGACCAAGAACAAAGCTTAAAACCTCCACCAAATACCCAAAGCAACCTAGAATCAGACCTTGACTAACTAGTACCAGTACTCTGCTAGAGACCTTGACCTTCAGATTCATCATAGCTTAGCTTGTTGTGAATGAATTTTCTTATTGTAGTCGAATGAGATACCTAAATCATTTTAACTATAGTAGGATTTCCTTTATTGTTAACATTGAGTTGTTTTAAATAGTGGATTGACAACCATCTAGGGAGTATCACACTTCCCGGATCTAGCATACGTTAGGTAGTCCACTACATATATTGTTTAACTTTTATTTGGTGGTCTTGTTTTCTATTTTAGGTAGTTCCTCCTAGCCAAAAGGAAGCTCTCATGATCAGTTGTGGATCAAGAAGTCATACACGTGCAACAACCTCAACTAGCATTTTAACAGGTATTCCTCCTAGCCCTTTACCCTTATCTGTTTCATCAATATTCAAAGAAATGCTCTAGAATCAGGTGAAACATTTTGGCATGCTTGGTGGGACCCATTTGGGGTTCTTTGCATTTCTTCATTTCTAGGTGAAAATTTGCATGTTTGTTTCCTTTCTAAAAGGTTCTCACATTAAAATTTCTCCCCTGGAATCTTCTCTTCTTCTATTGTCTAAAAGCAATCATATTTTGGTGCTTTAAAATGAACATTTCTTTCCTTTCATTAGTATCACATTAGTGAAAGAGCATCCCTTCTCTGTTCATCTTTTTTGTGTCATCGAATTCAATATTTTGATTTGGATTTTTAAAAATCACTTCATTTCATTCTACTTTTCTGCATTAGCTCACATTAATTGAGGGAAAAACCTATGTTGGAAGTCATTCCCAGTGATGATGGTTGAAAATGAATCATAAAAACATTTTATCTCTCTCTCTCTCTCTCTCTGAGTCTTACCAAACTACACAAATTCAAAAATATACACATTCTTAAATGACATCTTTCCTAGGGGAATGCATCAATGATCATTGATGATCAGAGGATTGGTAGGTACTCCCAACTCGCTACTTCTGTCAAGTCATACTTTAGAGGAAGGAAGGCCCCCCCTTGCCATAACATACCTGAAACCTCTCCTTGTAGATCTCCTTCTTCATAGGAAGCCATCCTCACCAAAAATTCTATTCTAAAGTTCATGAGTCAGTCCTTAATAGCATAAGATGAACAAACATAATAGAAAAAGCACTCTTAGGATCATATTTTTCTTAGTGTTTTTGTTTGGCTTGCATTTTGAGGTGAGAGGACACGTTCTTCATTTTCTTATTTCCCCTTGCATGCTCCTCATCATAGTTGGTGTATTCCAGACTTCATCTGAGTGTGCTGGACCCTATTTTCATCATTCTCAGAATTCTGGGTTTGATTCCACATCTGATTTTAACTCACAACCACCTTTTCTTCATCTCTATTTCAATTTCATAGTAACCGGTGTCGGTCTAGTGACCATCATCGGTTACCCTCTGACCATCATCGGTTTTACCAAATGGCATCGGTTTATTGTTCTTTTGGTTAACCTATACCCAAAAGGACACTACTTCAACTTCTTTGTTGTTCAGAGTCTTTATCACTCTCATCATATTCATTATCTGTAAATTCATCAACATCTTATCTACTTAGCAAATTATTAGCCTTTTGCCTTGTTTTGACAAATTGTCCATTTTCCATGAGTGATGACCATGATGGTTACCTATGACCAGTGTCGGTTTACCCTAAGCGCATCGGTTAGCTAGCCTATTCAAATTTCTAGCTAACATTTTTATACCTAATCCACCTACCACCACCTATTTTTCCTATCTTTTTATTTTGTGTCATTTATAGAAAGCAGTCCTACCACATCAGTACTTGTTCACATGGTGCTAATGCGTAGCCAAGAAAACACCCTCATATTCCATGCCAGTTGTCAACCACTCCCACCTAGTCCTTCACCACCTTCTATTTTATCACCCATGGATCCTACCCAACCTATCACTATCACCATAGGGATGAGGAGTTCACACGACTCCTTGACCAAAACCCTTGCCTTGTAGTTTTATCTTTCCCACTCATCCACTTGAGATGCCTCGGGTCAGTTGATATATGGCATGCCCATATCTATCCCCCGACTCTCATTCCTACTACTTCTGTCTCCCCCTCGGTTAGCTCTGCTACCTGCATCTACCTTGCCCCCGAGTCGTTTCACAGCTAGGCCTATATACTATACCTCTATGACCACCATGCATCTCCACATCTATTACACCCACTACATCCACTATACCTTTGCCAACCACCCAGAACATAACCTCATCCATGCCTATTATCTCACATATATACCCGTAGCTACACAACCACCCCGGTGTGGTGACCCCTACCCCTTTTCAAAACATTTTCCTTTCTATTCCACAATCCTTAGCCCCATTACTACTAGGGTCACCATGACCCTTCCACCTCCATATACGTACTATCAGTGACCTCTCGTTTCATCACATCATCATTCATTTACAGGTACATACCCCTATTTCACTTCCTCCTTCTCAATCTACCTATATGACATCACCATATACTAGAATGCCACCTCCATCATATGTCCAACACCAACCTCCTTATGCTATAGGAGGTACCCATCCATCACAACCTACCGATGACCTAATCAAGTTAATGATGGACAAGATGTCAGACACTAGAGGCATCGGTTTCTAGCACATGCAACTCTCTCACCTACGATGAGATTTGTAATGAGCCCATCCACCCATCATTCCTATTCATCCATATCCCATACATTGGGAAATGCCTAAATTTAACCACTTCAATAGCAAAGAGGACCTGCAACAACATTTGTGGTCTTTCAAACATGGGTGTTATCTGATCACCCATGATGATGCTTTGCTCTTGAGGACCTTTCCCATGTCTCTGACTAGGCCCGCATTAGATTGGTATAGTGGGTTACCTAGACATTCTATCTTCTCATTTAATCAGGTAGCCCAAGCCTTCTTGGATCACTTCTCCATCAATGTTGTTAAGAAGGTTACCATGACTGACCTCTACTCTACGCATCAATATGATGATGAATCTATCACAGATTTTTGTCACTCGTTGGCGTAGCTTGATCAATCAACTCACATTCCAACTACCACAAACCAAACTCATAGAGCTCTTCACATGGGCTTGTGCTAGACATATCTCACCAACCCTACAAGTGTAGACTTTTTGAACCTTGATGAGGCATTCACCATGGCATGAAAGCTAGAGATTTGGGCCATCGAAGAAAAGAAAATTCAACTACGTAATAAGAACTTGACATTTAAGTCAAATGATACCTCTTCTTCTTGAAACCACAGAACAATTATTCAAAAGCCAAGAGGAACCACTAATGTAGTGGTACTCAAGGCCGGCCCAACTCATCCATCAAATCAGGCTAACCCCTCATCTAATCTTTCTCCATGTCAGACCTTTCAATTAGATGAGAACAATGGAAATACACCCCAATTGGGGAGCCTTATTCTTTTGTCTTAGAAAATCTCATTAAAGTTGGGGCCATCACCCTTCCTCCTATAAAACCACACATTGGTTTTGATCCTACTCACCCCACACCCACGTGGTATAAAGAGCATGACTTCTATAACTATCATCGGGTAAAAGGTCATAGTGATGGAAATTGCATCACTTTCAAAAACATTGTCCAAGAAATGCTTGAGAAAGGTGAGTTAACCTTGGATAATCCTAATGCACCTACCAATCAAAACCTACACATCTTCAAGAAACCATTTCCTAATCATGCCCCTTCTTCTGATCAAACCGGAGAGACCTCAACTCATGATAGCCATACCCGCGAGGTCCATGCTATTTTTTAGTGATGCACCGTTGCTTCCCAATTACCTCATATTCCTTCCATAGAGGAAATCCTAGCCGAAGTCCTCCACCACACACGTGAACCCACTTCACCTATTCCTCCACCCATAGAGGAACACCCTTCATCTCCTCCCTCACCTATGAAGGAGCCTTCTATTAACATTGAGACCATTTCACCTTTGGCTTCTCCACCTAGAGATCCATCACCCAGTAGTACCTCTCTAACCCATGGAAGATGCTTGTTTATCTCCTCCACCCACAGAGGAGCACCCATCATCTCCTCCACCTATCAAAGATCCAGTAGAAATGTCGTTTCCTCTAGGTGACCATTCTCCATCAGCTACCCAAGATCCTGTGGACTTACTTTTGGCTCTCTTACCCACAGAGAGTTGAAGCTAGAAAATTCCCCATTTCTAAGACACATTTTATGGGAATCACCATTGGATCCTCATCAACCTCACCCACTTGTAGTGCCATTCTCATGCTTAGTGACCACCTGGATTATGTGGATAGAGCCTTACTTTGGGGGCATCTTCTACTTCTGTCTCAACACAAATGTAGATGTCACTCGTTGACACTTCCACTATCTATCCAAAAATATTTCAGCGATCAAACCAAACACAACCACAACTATCACAAATTCTTCCATGATACCACTCATGGCTCAACTCACACCCCTACCCATAACCCAACATGCATCTACATCAAACCCACACCTACATCATCTTCCTTTCCTAAACCTATTACTACCTTAGGGGTCATCCCAATGGCTAGCCTTACTCATCCACCCATCAAATTAGATTTAGCTACATCCTCCAAAGCCAACACCAAGCTTAATCGACCCCAAATAGAAGAACCAATCCCATAGATCTCATACTCCAACCTCACCGATCACACCTTCATCACCTTCACCCCTTCCTTCCGTCCATCTTAGGACCTCGCCCTTCCAGCATGGTTAAGAAACCTCCACCCACCGGTAAACTAAAAAACACAGCAGCCCATTCCTCCCTTGCAGACCTCTAACATACCCAAGCACCCGACATGACTTCGCCCCCACACCTGCAACATCTTTACCACCCATACCTCTAATACCATCGATAACTTCTTCACTACCCATGACACTTCAGTCTCTTTCCCTCACACCTCTGCATGACCCCATGCCATCTACCTTCACAACACCTCGGTTATCCCCATGGGTAACTCACCCTCTTCCACCATCCACTTTTCCCTCTAGATCTCATGCACCTGTATCACCTTTACCCAAGAAGGTGTAACCTAAAGACAAAAAATCTGCTACCCTCAATAAGGTAGTCAAACCAACCACACACTCTCTTGCCAGTTCATCTACCATACCCCTACCCAAGAAAACATGACCAACACCTAAGACCACACCGGCACCTAAAACCATAGCTGACCCACTCCCCCTCATGAAAAGACCCTTCCTCTACAATCAGCCACACCTACACCCAAACCCACTTTCACTTCCCATTGTGATCCACTAGCGGGATCCTATGCCAAAATCTTAACCAACCTCCTTGAAACTTTTGTCATCACATTACCGCCTCTCAGACCTTATGACCCTCTCAAACCCAAACCAAAGGGGTTTGATGACACCAAAATTTGTGCCTACCATCGTGTGTTCAGGGCACGATGTAGAGAACTACAAGGCTTTGAAAACCATTCTTATCCAGTTGTGTCCTCTGAAGAAAACTTTGATGATGATGACCTTCTCGATGAGGACCCCATTTCACCAGCACCCATTCCCACAGTTCTTCCCTCATTTGCCTACTCAATGACCAAGACCTCCACCCCCACAACTCCTAGAGCCACCCCAAGATTTGAAATTAACATGGTTCACATCAGAGAACTGCCAAACCTCCACCCAAATGTCGGTGTGCCCAACTCATCTCACAAGGTTCCTTCCCACCACTTGCTTTTTCCCTTCTTGTCATTATACCTTTCATGGCTCACCTACTTCACCTACCTCCCCACCTCAAATCAACATGATCCACATTGCTACCCATGCTCAAGAAGGATAAAGGAAAGGAAAAGGAAACTGACCCACCGACCAACCCTATACCCAACATACCATCTACACCCACACCTAAAGTCACTATTCATGGCCCCACATATCCTATTTCTAATGGGTTTACACATCACGTGATGCTCAAACAATTACACCAATCCCCCTCAAAATGTCTCTATATGACCTCATCCAAACCTCGAGAATCCCATCGTCAAGCTCTCATGGAGGTCTTCATCTATTGAGGTCTTACCCAATGACCCTACACCCGTAGCCTCCATTATTACACCCCATCATGTAGCCTCTCTCACCAAATTACCACCTTCATCTACACCTCCACCTACTCACCAAGTAGCCACACTCAGCTTCTCAGATGAAGAGATCGCACCGCACCAAACCGATGACCCAGATCCAGCTCTCTTCATCTCTATCCACATCGATGATATACATGTATGATGTGTTATGATCGATGGGGGTGCTAGCATTAATATCATCTCCTCCCATGCATTTGACCCAAATGTGCATACCGACAATTACATGCATAAACATCCCATCATGTTGCGTTCATTTAATGATGCTATCACCTCTACACTTGGCACCATCATCCTCCATGTTCGCGTGGGCCCCCACTTATTCCAAGAGTTATTTTACATCTTGGAGGGGAATTTCAATATAACATGTTGCTTGGTAGACCCTGGATTCGTGTCATGGGTTGTGTTCCTTCCACTTTGCATCGTTGTGTAAAGTTTGAGCATGAAGGACACACCTATACCATTTGGTTGACCCATCACCTTTCAAAACTTACAACATGCTTTACCGACCCAATGATGTGCTTATACCCATTAAAGCATCTACCTCCCATGACCACTTCCTCTTCACCTACACCTCCACTCACAGTGTCGCCACTACCTCAACCACACCTACATCCTCCATTCCTACCACTACCACAACCTCCATGGCCGAACCGTCAGCCTCCCAATCAGTTGGCTCCACCTCCGATCAACCTCTAACACATCATCTATCCAGCTACCCACATATCGACCACCGATCCCTTAGAAGGCATTTTTCAATGCCTCACTCTGGGGGAGTATCGCCTATATAGTGTCAACACATTCCTTACTCCACAAGAGTATGGAAGTCTTCACCAACACCCTCGCTATGATCACCATATAGGAGAGTGCCTCCTTTATGGTCCTCCCCACCTTCGTACCAATCTCACCTATGGGGGACTTGATACTACCACTTATACACCTGAACCACCATCACAAACCCACCCATTTTTTACCTTTGACCTCCAGTCACTCACCAATCACCATTTCACCCACACCTTCCTGCACCGATGTGCGTGGAAGGGTTTTGGTTTTGGATTTTATGAGCAAGGCCACCATACTATTATTCCATGTACTACCACAAACATAATGACCAGTAGTGGTATCGGCTTTGTTGAACCACCTACCAAGAAGGCCCGCATTGAACTCATTGAGGACATCAACCCTTCTCCACCTTCTTCACCCACTCCACCTTCTTCACCACCTTCGCCGATAGAGTTCGATGGATCAGAATCCATTCCTCCTAACATTTTTTTTTTTCATAAACACCATTTCCTTGGGGCCTCTGACTTATCAATGTGAGGGTGAGGCTCCCTCTTCTCTTCCCTTCTGTATCCTGAAATGATCGATGATGATACACCTTCGATTAATGTCATTCAATGTCAGGATGATGAATCTATACTCACCTACCTTGGTGCTGAAGACTCATATATTCATCGGTCATTACCATCTGAGACACAAACCATGTTGAATGAATCGACTATCGAAATCAACATCCATACTCAGGATGACCCACACATTCTAAAGATCGGTCAATCTTTAGATCTTTCTTGAAAAAGGAAGCCATCACTTCTTTTCTCAAAAACCATAACCATGCTTTCACTTGGTCTTACGTAGACATGCCAGTATTGACCCCACCATAGTGGTCCACAATATCGTAACCATTCCCGATGCTAAACCCATAAAACAAAAAGTTGAGGAAAATGCACCCTCGCATTGCTCTTCTGGTCAAAGAAGAACTTCAAGTGCCTTCTTTTGTTTCCTTCATCTTACCCATTGATTATCCTCGATGGATTTCTAACATTGTCCCTATCACTAAGGTGATAGGGGGACTTCACATTTGCATGGATTTCTGTGACCTCAACCTAGCTTTCCCAAAAGATGACTTTCCTCTACCCGGTATTGACCAATTGGTTGACCTTACCCTTTGGTCATGAGATGTTATCACTCATGGATGGTTTCTCGGGTTATAACCAAATCTTTCTTGCCCAGAGGATCAACACAAAACCACATTCATCACCCCTTGGGGGACCTTCTGCTATCGAGTCATGCCTTTTGGCCTTAAAAATGTTGGTGCCACATATCAGTGGGCTATGACTTACATCTTCCATGACATCATGCATCGTATATTGGAAGATTACGTAGATGATCTCCTTGCCAAATCTAAATGCCACTCTGAGCACCTCACCATCCTAAAAACCATCTTTGACCACCTCATTAAGTATTGTGTTCACCTTCACCCAAGAAATGTGTCTTCGGTTCTCTGGGAAAGCTCCTAGGATTTATTGTTTCCTTACGTGGTATAGAGGTTGACCCTACTAAAGTCAAGGCCATTCTTGAAATGCCTCCACCCACTAATCTTAGGCAACTCCGTAGCCTGCAAGGTAAGTTGTAGTCTATTCACCATTTCATTTCACAATTTTTTGATCGGTGTCAACCATTTCATCATCTTCTCAAGAAGGATGTCTCCTTTAAATGGGATGATGATTGCCACAAATATTTTGAGGCCTTAAAACAATACCTTCTCAACCACCCGTACTCATTCCACCTAAAGATGATCAACCCTTCTACCTATACATCTCAGCTGCTACTTGATCACTCCTTGGGGGCCATGCTCGCTCATCATGATGAACAACATAGGGAGAAGGTGGTTTATTACATAAGCCATACTCTTTTGGACTATGAAACTTGATATACCCATGCCAAAAAATTTTTTTCTTAGCCTTAGTTTTCATTGCCACAAAACTTTGCCATTACCTACTCAACCAAAAACCTATGTTGTGACCAACACCGACCCCTTACACTTCATGTATGCCAAACCTTACCAAAATCAACGTGCCATGCATGCTGGCTTATGCTTTTGGCTGACCTCGACCTTGAATTCATCCATCAAAAGTCCATCAAGGGCCAAGCTATCACTGACCAATTGGCTGATGCACCTATTTCTAGGGATCAACCCTCTAACTTTGACTTCCCAGATGAGTCAATTGCTACCCTTTCCCTGGACAAACCACTTACCAAATGACACTCTTCTTTGATGGTTCCAAGTGTCAGCGTGGGGGTGGGGCTGGTGTTATCCTCATTCCACTTGATGGTGAACCCATGCCTTTATCTTTCAAACTTGATTTTGATTGTACAAACAATATTTTCGAATATGAAGCACTCGTATTAGGTCTCAAGCTACCTATGCCTTAGATGTTAAGTCAATCAACATCTTTGGTGATTCTCAATTGGTCGTAAACCAAGTCAATGGTATATACCAATGTGTAATGAGATACTTCAAAAGTATAAACATCATGTGGACATACTTTTGACCACCTTTGACCATTATGCCCTTCAAACCGTCCCCCATTCTACCAACAAATTTGTAGATACCATGGCTTGCTTGGCTTCTCAAATACCCGCTTCACCCACCGATTCTAAAATATTTGTCACCGTACAAAGACTCAATCACCCTCTTATTTACCTCATGAAGTTTACTCTATCGGAACTGCTTGCTCCCGACCCGAGTGACCTTTGGTATAAAAAATACTCAGACTATCTTTCCCTCTCCATCTTGCCTCCCGACCTCACTCGTAATGGACAACGTGCCTTTCTTAAAAAGGTCTCTCATTATGTCATCATGGGTGGCCTCCTCTATAAGTGTGGCTTTGATGGTATTCTCTTACGATGCCTTATGAGTTCTGAAATTCCTTATACCATTAAGGAAGTTCATGATGGCATATGTGGAGGTCACTTCAGTGGCCTTGTTGTTGCTAAGCGTATTCTTCACCTAGGCTATTATTGGTTGACCCTTAACCATGATTGTTGTGACTACGTTAAGCATTGTGTAAAATTCCAACAACATGCCAACCTTCATCATACACCCAGTCATGCCTTACAGGTCACCCGTGACCTTTGGCCCTTCTCTCAATGGGGTTTGGATCTTGTTGGAGAAATCAATCCCCATTCTTCCCAGTGACATCAATGGATCATCACCACTACCGAATATTACACCAAATGGGTTGAAGCCATACCTCTCATCTCCATGAAATTTGAGAAAATATGTGAGTTCATCAATCATCACATCATTTGTCACTTTGGTGTCCCACATTGCCTCATCACTGATAATGGAAAACAATTCAAAAATAAAACCTTGTGAAAACTTTTTGATGACACCTTTGGCATTCACTAAGTTTCTCGTCACCTTATTACCCAAACCAATGGCCAAGCTGAATCCACTAATAAAACCTTAAACAAAATTCTCATGAAAGTGGTTAACAATACTGGGAAGGACTGGCATACACACATTCCTTTCACCCTGTGGGCATACCGCACTAGTATTCACACTTCCACTGCTGCCACACCTTTTTCTCTAGTCTATGGTATAGAGGTTATTTCTACCTCTCGAAGTCAGATTCCCTCACTTCACATTTCTCTCCATGACATGCTCAATGATGATGACTTTTTCAAGACCATTTAGCACAACTTGAGTTATTAGATGAATGTCATCTTAATGCTCTTGACCATCTTCAAGTTTACCAAAAATGTATCAAACGTGCCTATGAAAAACGTGTCCATGAACGAACCTTCAAGTCGGTGACCTTGTCTGAAAGAAAATCAACATGTAACCAAAGAAAAAAAAAGTAAATGGGGAAAATTTTCTCCTAATTGGCTTGGACCATACATCGTGACTCATACTTATGGATCAGGTGCTTATCATTTATCTTCACTCGATGGTAAACCGAACCTGAGCCCCTTAATGCCTTGCATCTTGACCATTCTACTATTGAATTTTAGTCCTACCTCACCTTCTACCCTCTTTCCATGCTCATCCCTTGAGCACTATCCACTTCCTATGCCATCACCAATGATTAAACAAGAATCATGTGCATACCCATCACTCTTTTATCTTCTCTTAAATATGTGTACCATGGCTTTGCACATGGCATGATTCTCATGGATACTTTTTCATCTACTTTTAGATGAGATCCCATGGTCATTTCACCTTGCTTTCTGAACAAGAATCCAATTCTTCACCTTAGTCTTGTCCATGACTTAAAATCCCTCACATGGGATCAACTCCTTGAGTCAAACTTCCAATAAAGATGACTCCCTCAAAAGGACATCTTTCTCTCTACATCGCTGCTATAAATAGATTGCTCCCTCGAAGGACAACTATGTAAAGCTCTTTAAAAAAAAAAAAAAAAAAAATCTAAAGCTTCCCACATCGATCAACTTTGTGAAGACCTCAAGGAGTTAATTTCCTCATCCCATATAGACTTCCCACATCGATCAGTCTATCTCAAATACAAGTCAAATAAAAAAAACTTTTTCATCATGGACTTGCCCATTGTGATCTTGGATCTCTTGCCCAAAGGCATGCTACCAAATACCATATAAACTAACCACTTTTCACCCTCTCACCATTCACATTTTCATTTCCTACCACCTCAAGGGACCTATTGGAACCGTGACATTTGGTGATCATGTGACTACTCTTCACCTTTAGAATAATCAATCATGTAATGTCTTTAGGGTCTTACGTTCATCAGCCTATCTAAGGTATGACCCACTCATTATGATCCTTACCAATCAGGTGGCTTCTTGCCTCCTCTTATCTTTTAACCTTCTTCATTACGTATTGATTACCTTATACTAGGACTAGATCCTCGATGCTTATCTTTGGGTAATAAATTTTCCTCTTTCACCATAATCAACTCAAAATCACCCATACCCATGTGCCCACAATTCACCCATACCTAAAAACCTAGACTCAATCATGCCTATAACCTACCAACTCATTCTCATACCTCCTCGCATTCTTCCCTAGCTTATGGGAGAACTACATCGGCTTGAGGTCCTTTTCCGGGACTATGTAGGTAGCACTCGAGGGCATGGGGCCCTTGGAGGTTAGCTCGCCACTCTCTACCCTAACCAATTCACCTTTCATTTTCCTAAATCACATTCTACCCTAGTTAGTTTTCTTTTTTATATCAATAATTGGAAATTAAACCAAACAAACAACAAGATTACTTTACATTTTTTATCATCATCAAACATACATTCATTATGTCTACCATTTCTTTACCATTATCATGCATGTTACTATAAAACATCTCAAACATGACCCATATCATCATTAATTGCACAAATTAATGAATTACACACTCAACCCATTTTTCAATCATCCATAAACCAAACCTAAACCAAAACCCACGACTCCATCCATGCCTAAACTGACCTCCATCCATGCCTAAACCAAAACCTAACTCAATCCATGCCTAACTAACTAACTCAATCCATGCCTAAACCAAAAACCTGACTCCATCCATGCCTAACTGAACAATCCATGCCTAAAACATCCTAATCAATCCATGCCTATGACATCATGACATCATACCATCATGCCTACACACTATGGTTAATCCATCATCATCATACAAATCAAAAAAATAACAAGATAACCACAATAAATATATACACATAATGACCATAATCATCATCATCTCTATAAATAAAAACATCCAAACATGTGTATCCATATACATAACTCTCAAATATCTTGACACACGCAGTGTATATATAAAAAATATACAAAACTCTCATATACATCCTCACTCTCTTCTTGAGCTGTAGGGATATATATCAAAAATGAATAAAATACATCAAAATGGAGGGATGTGCATCAGGCATCATCTTGTTGGACATCCTCCATATTATCTCTCTCACCCATCTCCTCCTCCCCCTGGCTCTGTGGTGGGCTGATAACATCTCACCCCCGCCATGGGGGTGTGGTTGGGTCCCCTGCTAGTACATCACTAGAGTTGGCCTCCTCCGTGAACTGGTGGCCTCACCTTGATCTGTCTCGGGCTCGATGGCCCCCTGTGCTCTCCACGCTGTGGGTACGGGATCTGGTCCTCTCACTCGAGGCTTGTTGTGCCCTGTACTCTCCATAGGATAGAAAATCTATCCCCATTGCCATCAACTGATCTGGTAATATCTGGCCTCACCTAAGGCATCCTGTAACCTAGATATGGGTACTATCTATGGTGGCCCCATCGGCCTCCCCTGTACCTATACCTATCTGTGGGACCTGTATCCCACCCCCTATGAACTGGGACCCCTATCCGGTGCTGTGGAGGTGCCATCGGCCTCGCACCTGCCTATTGTGCACTATAGCCTGTAATGCCTGTAATGCCTCAATCTGTGCCTGTGTAGTGGCCAACTAGCCCTGTAAACCTATAACCTATGCTGTAGGGGGCAGCCACCTCACTCATCATCTCCATCTCCATCTCCACCCTGGGCCCATCTGGGCTGTAGCCATGGCCACTGTGCATGCAATGCATGGCCACCTCCACCTCGAACCTACTAACTACCCCTGTACCATCCCCAACTATGTAATCAGGGTCACCACCTACCCCTGTAGGGCATGTCTCTCTACGGTGATGGTGGCTAAATCTAGCTACCCGGCTGGGAGGTACTGCTCGTAAATGAGCCACCCACCACTATCTATACCTATCAGTCACCCCGGCATCATCGATATCACGGTCTATAACCTGCTCCTCCTACCCTGTAGGTATTGTCGGTTGTGGTAGTGGTAGTGGTCTCTCCACATCATCTCTCTCAGTACTATGGGAAAGGTGGTGGTATATCTGTGTAGTACCCAAACTACTGTCAGACCCTATCTACTGGGATCATCTCATGCTCCCCTGCATGATGCCCCTCAATCCATCTAAGTATCTATAAGCCATCTAACTCATCGGCCATCTATCTATGTATGAGGGATAGCCCACATACGGTCTCCAAATAATGTCCATGCCGGAAAATCCCTCTAGTAACCACCTGTAATAGGCCACATCATGTGTAACCATGCCTACTCTCGATGCTCTCCTATCATAGGCACCCATCACCTATACCCCACCCGAACAAAACTAGGCTCAAATGCATCTTCCGGGGCATACCAATCGGATGAACACAAACAATGTGCTCATAGGCCCAACAGTGAAGAATAAATGTGCAACACACATACTGAACCTGCAGAGCTGCCCATATGCCCATAGCTCTCTATATAACTACACTAGGAATGTTGGCACCCATGAAAAAAGTAGTCTTGTCTCTCATCCATCATCATATCATGTAGGACCCCCATCAGTGATCATGGGAATCTCCCACCCTCTGCATCTGGCAGTGTAAAAAAACAATAGACTACCTCCATCAATAATACTACTAGCCTCGTCTCCTCTGGATGGGCTAGGTACATCTCTCCATAACTCAAGGTTGGCCTTTGTGGAATGTCAGCTCCACCAGTCCCTCACCAAATACCATTAGCATCAACTCCTCAGATGCCTCTGAGGAGATCGAATATACCTATGTCCCCTAATATAGGTAACCGCATGATCCTGTACATGTCCTCCAGGGTGTTGTCATCATCTCCCCATCGGTAGGTGGAACGTGTTGGTCGTTGAATCCCATCTATCGATGAGAGTGACCATCAGACTCGACTATCGGACTACATGTTGGTAGTGCTTGACCCCACTCAGGCCAACATCTATGACATGCCTCCACTCCTCGATTATCGTCACACCCCTGAACTATCAGAGCGGGGGGTGGCACCATCTCTCTCGCATCCTCAGTGATCTCTCACCTGCATCCAACAAAAACATCATATTAATATACCTTAATCATAACCACAATCTCACTCGACACCTCACCTATACCTACCACCCTACCTCTCTTTCCCTAGACCTCCTTACCTTTGTATCACATCTTCTATCTACCCAACCCAACCCTAATCCACTATCATTCACCCTTACCTATTTTTACCCCTTACCTATGTTATGATTTTCACCAAAACCACTTCTCTTACCCCTACCTACCTCACCCACCCAACCTAAGCACTTTTGGCCCCTTTTTTCCCCAAACCATGACCGGTACGGTTCCTCCTACCGACCCGACGGTCCCCCTTAGCCTGCATCATTGGTCACCTATTTCATGACCGATGATACCGGTTTCACCATGACGTCGGCTAACCCTCCAATGACGCATCGGTCACTTCGTCGCCAAAAAACCATGACACAAACCCCCCATTTTTCCTCAAAACTCCCTTTTGCTCCCTTCTACCCACCCAATCCTACCCAAATCCCCCTCCACCCTTCCCCACCCCTCCTTCACCCAATCACCTCTCTCCCCATTCATATTTAACCTGATTTTCCCTCCCACCAATTCAAAATTCATTTTCCCCCAAAAAACCCATTTTTACCCACCCGACATCTAAATAAATCTAATAAACAAAAAAAAGAGTAGGATTGACCCTTACCTCATCACGTTGCTACCATCACCATGGTGGCACATCAGGCTGCTACACCGGTGGTCCACCCGACCCCTCTCCTACCTCTGCCATCACCCAATCAATCTCTCACCTCCAACCAATCGAATCGATCAATCGATCTCATGGACCCACCTATCCCAATCAATCACCCACTACACGCTGCCAACTTAGCTTTCCATTTCACATGGATGCTTTCCACTTTTCTCTCTCTCACCTATCATTTTCTCCAATTTGGTAAATGACAAATGATTTGAAAAACATGGAAAAATTTTTCTTTTTATAACCTACCCGACTTGACCGGTGATGGTTTTACCTTAACCGACATCGGTCATGTGCCCTAGCTTACCGTGGTTGGTCCATCTCAATGGCATCGGTTCCTTCAAACCATCATCGGTTTACCTGCTTAGTCTATTTTTCCTACCCCCTACCCCCAATTTTTGACCTGAATCCTTTTTACCTCACCCACACCTCACTTGGACACTTCACTTTTATTCTTGACCTTATCATTTACCCCCTCACCTCGTCCTCATTTGGGGACTCATTATTTTACCCATACCTCGGCCCTACCCATGCCGTGACCTAGTAACTTGGACCTGGAACATCGCTAGTGACCTATGACCTCATGTGCTGCTTTATACCTTTGCTTTGCACATTATTACCATGTTGATTGGACATACTTGACCTTACCTTGCCTCTTTCCATGACCATTTATCCTGACCTAACCTTTGGTGTACTGGAACATACCTAAACGTTCCTGCACTGACTATGCATCATGTTTCTGACCATATCCTATACCTTGGATACTGGAATCACCTCAACCTTGTTTGGATAAACCTATCGACCTTAGACAATGTAGAGTTTTGCCTTGCTCTTCAACTGGTACCATGTTTACGGTTTATACGTGTGTGTGTGCATTTGACTATTACTACCTTTGACCCTGACCCATTACCTGGATTACCCGATTAGACCTTTACCCCTTTTTACCCCTATTTCCCACCTTCCTCTTCATCACATTCACCTTTTATCAAACCACTCACTGATTCTTACCTTCTACCTCATCAGTTCCTGGTTTGAGGGGATCACCTTCACCCACACATGGGGCAACCACATCTTATTTTTGTCAGCGTCACTTACCAATACAAGCTACACAACAAAAAGGGGAAAAATGTAGACACCAAAATTGGGTCACACTCCCTAGGTCCCTCGACAAATAACCAACTGAACACACTCACCTAACCATGGCCCCTTTCACCCCACTCTAATATTAATTTAATTAATTAATTAATTTATGATCTCACAAATATCTATTATTTAAATATCCTAATTGGATAATGCCCACACCACCACCTCACCTATACACCTCATCTAGCCACCTCACCCTAAGACCTATTCTTAGTATGTTGCCATAACTAACTAAGACCTACCTAAACCCTAAAAATCAAAGCCTACATTCCCTCTAACCACATTCCCACCCCTGTTAGAAAGGAAGCTTCCATTCTAATCCATGGAAGAAAATGAAACGAGATCCAAGAAAATCAAAGGGATCTGCCCATTTTAGAAAACCTAGGAAATCCCACCCTAACCGATGTTGGTTACCCTAAACCACCACGATCAACCGGAACCATCGTTGGTTACCATTTAATCCCAAAACAACCTTATTTGAGGTTGGCACATTTCTGAGAGAAAAAAGATGAAACCAGAGCTGCATGCAAGTAGAACCAACATTTGTACATGCATCAGAGCATCCACAACCAACACCAGAAGCAACCACAGAGCCATTTTCCATTCGGGAGCATCGGGAAGTGCTAGCACCACACCAAGTTCCTTCCATTTGATCACCTACCATTGTTAACTAGACATCAAGCTCATACAATAGTAAGTGTTTTGTTAACCAACACTTGTCCATTGTCATTTTAGTAGACTCTTTTACTTTTGTTATTAGTTTCTACTCCCATTCCCATTCCCCCACCATTTACCTCCATGTAAACTTGACCATTCTTTCACCCACACCATTGAACTACCCATACCTAGTTCTTAGAGCTCCTGAGTATACCTAAGACCTACACAGACCTTGCCATTACCCTTTCCATTTCCATTTAGCTTTAGATCTACCCTCACATCAAGTTTTTATTGGGTTTCTTGTACCCGACCATACGATGCCGGTTACCCACAACCATCACCGGTTAACCTAAACCGACATCGGTCATACTGACCAGACCAATGTCGGTCTCGTGTTTTTACCCTCAGACCAAGAACAAGAGCTTAAAACCTCCACCAAATACCCAAAACAGCCCAGAACCAGACCTGACTAGTACTAGTACTCTGACAGAGACCTTGACCTTCAGATTCAATCATAGCTTAGCCTATTGTGAATGAATTTACTTATTGTAGTTGAATGAGATACCTAAATCATTTTAACTATAGTAGGATTTCCTTTATTATTAACATTGAGTTGTTTTAAATAGTGGATTGACAACCATCTAGGGAGTATCACACTTCTGGATCTAGCATACGCTAGGTAGTCCACTACATATACTATCTTTTTGCTCGGTGGGGTCATATATCGACGGGGGGACATGCGAAGGCCTCGACGCTTATTTGAAACCTTTCATTAATTTTTCTCTTAAATTAGTGTCATGCTAACACTTGGCACCCTCCACTGGCCTGTCTCAATGCTTTGAATATTCAACCCCGACTTTGTCCCTATATGAAATCAGATGTGTGAAGGCTCCGCGCTCACTTAAAAACCAACTCAAGATTTTACTTTTGAAGGAGCACCGAGCTTACATGTGGAAGCCTTCGCAAGCTCTTGGACTTTTCAACGGCCACTCTTACCTTTTTGGGCCCTGAACACGTGGCGAGATGGCACTCGTTCTCCATACTTAGTCAATTTGGGCCCACTCTGTCCTATTTTCCAACTTGGAGTACATGGCAAGCCCATGCTCATTTGGGCCTCCACTTTTGGATTCACCTTTGGAGATGCGCTAAGATGACACGTGGTAGCTTCCACTAGCACTTCTATACTTAGTCTTTTTTTAGGTCTAGCTTGTTTGCCTTTTGAATTTTAGCTATGACTCACCCCGCTTTGGGCTTGGGACACATGGGGTTCGGCACTTGTTTGAGTCTCCCTTTTTGGATTCAATCTTTGGAATTGTGTCATTTGGATGCTTGGTAAAGCATCCGCCTGTCTCCTCCATACTTAGTTATTTTTGGGCTCGTCCTAAATTTTTTTGAGCTCAAGACTTTGAACTTTCACTTTATTCCTTCTCCTTTGAGCCTATGGCTTCTTTGACATTGTCTTCTCCTTCCCCGACCTTGCTATTCCATTTCTTCCTATAATATGTTTGCTAGATTTGAAGCACGGGTTCACTCGATAGAGCCATTTCTTGAATTTTTTTTTTCTTACGGGGTCATTTCTAATCCAATTTTGTTGGGGGCAAAATATGGATAGAGTTTTATTTACCAATTTCTTTAAATCCTTTAGGTTGAAACATGTAAAGTTCTTCTTTTAAATCGCAATTCAAAAAAGTATTTTTCTTATCCATTTGGTAGATTTCCCACCCAAATTGAGTGGTAATTACAAATAAGGCCCTAATAGTACTCATTTTAGCTACAAGAAATGTCTCAACATAATTAATACCAGGTTTTTAGTGAAACCTCTAGCAACAAGTCTAGCTTTATGTTTGTTAATACTACCATCAACATTATATTTTACTTTGTATATCCACCTAGACCCCATAATACTTCACGATTCGTGTACATATAAGGTAATTAATACATGGTACATATAATGGCTTCGGTCATTTTCCTAAGGTTAATAGGACTTGAACTTTCTAACATAGATTGATTCCAATTCAATTTCTTATATAGGAAGATAAGAGTTTCAGAAACATCTATAACATCAAAATATAATCATGAACATTTACTAAATCAGAATCAAAACCATCATTTAGAAGCATTTAATGAAGTAAATTCAAGAGAAGAAGACAACACATGTAAACTTTTCACTAAATTATATCTAAACATTTCATATAAGCTTCGATAATTAACATGTCATAACCTTTCATGCCATAGTTTTGAATTATTCAAACTTTGAGATATAAAACAAGATGTAAAAGAGAAATCATCAAAAATATACAAAACTTTTATTTGAATTCCTTCAGCTATTTTACTCTCATTCCTATCCTTAATATACTAAGTATCTTTCATGCATGGATTTCTAGTTGTGTCCATACCTCTTTCGAATGTTTGATATTACCAATGTGTAGAAAGTATTCATTGTTCACATTGCGTAGAATCATAGAAAAGTCTCTTGAATTTGTTGCAGAATGTATTCATATTATCTATGGTTGCTTGAAAACGGTGGGAGTAACCTCATATCCGAAAATAATCATCCAAATTTTTTTCGCTATAAATTTTTTTGACCCAAATGTTGTAGTTGGTTTCATTCATGATTTGGGTTTTGTCAAGACAAAAATAGTTGGATGCCATTGTTTTCCTAAACTTGTAAAACACACCTCATTATAATATATAATGTACCATATAGTTAGATACATATTTATTGATAATAAAAATAACACTTTTAATAGAATCAAATCTAAATTTTATAGATCTAAAGAAACTATTTGATCATAACTAATTTGTCATTACAATGCATACTAATTAACCTCCCATGATCAAAATAATAACCTGCAATATAAAGGGCTCTACATTATACCCCATATTTATATAAAAAATATTTCCGACCATATAGAAGTGAAGAAGAGACCCTAAGAATGCATAACAACTTCAAATTTCTGAAAAATTAATGTAGAAAAAAATCCGACCAGACTTAAATTTGACGTCTAAATGATTGTCATAATGGCTTATTTTTTGGTCTATCGTGATGGTCATTTGACTATCAATTTTAACACAATGAAAGTTTTCTGGAACCTACGAGCTTAAATTTGACGTCTAAATGACCATCATATTGTCTTATGTTTGGTCTACCATGACGGTCATTTGACCATCAAATTTAATGAAGTTAAAACTTGCTGTGTATTTCGAATGTGAAATTCCAAAAATTTTCTTCATATAATATTAGGAGGTTATATTTTAACACATTATAATAACCTATTATAATTTATAACGTAAAAATATATACATTTTTATATATAAAAAGGGTATATAGTTTAAATAATGAAAATAAAAAACAATATATAGTTCATAAAAATTATAAACTATAGTATATATTTTTATATAAAAAATGCATAACCCTTATTAAAGGGGTTTAAAGGACATAGACCAGGTTAAAAGAATTTTACCAAGTGCAAGTAGATTTATAAGAGTATAGATTAACCTGCATATTTTACAGAGGGGATAAGTAATTTCACCCGACCAATGAAATAAATTGAAATTTATATTTTCATGAACCTTGTCTCCTCCCTTCATTTACTCTTAATTTTACTCTGCACACATTTAAAACTATGGAAATTTACAAAATATTTTATAGAATTCTTACAAGGTAAAAATTTTAAAACTTTTATGTGGCTATAACTACAAATATTTTAATAAATATTTACCACACTTCACGTAGGCCACCAATAAACTATCCCTTTTTTAAATTCTCCATTTATACTTGAGATATTATCTCATTTTATTCTCCACTCCCACTCTTATATAAAAGAAAACCTTTAAATAGGTTTATTTATATAGTTTTTATAAACTATAAGATATAAATGAATGGGGTCACCCCCTTACATGGATAATATAAATGGTTATGGACACATGTTAGGTTTTATTTAATAAGTATTAAGATTTAAAAAGTAATCCCTTCATGGCCAAACAATAAACACAGGCCCCCTTCTAAAAAAGTAAGCACTTAGGTTTTAAAAAAAAAACATATATAGACCAAATCTAATAAAATTTATATTTTAAGCGGTTTAGACTAACTAACTATATATATATATATATATATATATATATATATATATATATATATATATATATGATTCAAACTTAGGTTTGTTTCTTCTTTTTAAACTATATATGCCTAGATTTATAAGTTAAGTTTAAATATGATTTAAACTTAGGCTTAGAATATGGTCTGTTGACTCTTCCCCCAATCCCATGTAATTTTAATATGGTTTAAGGCTTTTAATATATAGTTTTTTTCAAAACTATATCAATTTTAATATAATGTTTATATAAGTTATTATATAATCTTTATTCTATATATATTTTTAATTTTAACTATAAAATATAGTTATAGATTAACTATAAACTATAGTTTTCAAATCAAATTCTTTCATAGGGGTCCAAATAACATGAGTATGAATTTACCTTCTAAAATATTTAACCTACAAACATTTGAAATTCTAAAAACTTGAAAATTATTTTATATAGTAATAAATTATTTCCTTTTTTATTTATATTCGAAAACCCCAATAGGGTAAAAACCACTTTGAAAATAACCTTTTACTTCAGATAAATTATTTTACATCCAGTAAGATCGCCTCCTCCTTTGAAACCCTATTTACCAAGGGTAAAACCAAATCACTTGATTTACACACCTTTGATATATTTCCCGAATATATCAAATGAGGACCTAAAGTTCTTTTTATATAAGGTGATCGGGTATGTCTCCGACCCACCTTTTCAACCTAAAATGGTTGACACATACACCTAGGTTTATAATATTTAATATTAGAAATATAATCGTTTCATGATATTAAATATTTAACCTAAAGTATATACCTAGGTTAGTATATTTAATAATATAAATATAAATATTTCATATTATTAAATATTAACCTATTATTAGTGATGGACCCATGTACATTTAGGGTTGGCAGACCACTTTATCATTATGTTCCAACAGATCTTATTTAAAATTTTGTAAAGGCCACAAGTGTAAAAACTATTTTGAAATCCATCACATATAATTTATAGTGGGAAATCTTTCCATTTTTAATCCATTTAATTACATTTTTTTGTCACATTTTTATGTCATTTAAATCAATCAAACATTTAACCACATCCAAAACATATTTAATCAAATGTTCTAAACATATCCAATTCATTAAAATCCATTTAGAGTATTAACAAATTTTAAATAAAAAACACAAAATACACTATTAAAAAATAACAAGTGCAACCATGGACCATCATCAACATCATATATATATATATCCAGTATAGTATACATCATAATCAATTCTGAATAATCGATATATCATCATGTAAAAAATGGGCTTCTATGAGCTCGTAACATCATGTACTGATCAAGTAGTAAAATCAATGTCTCCTAACATCATGCTACCACCACCCTCTCCTCCCAAAGTGGGTGTGCCTTCATCCACACACTGCATCTCCACTACCCCTATGAACACTTGTGACAACAACCTTGCCTCTGGCTCCTCCCTCACCATCACCCCCTCTCTTTGGCCTCCGAGGTGGCCGTCCCATGCTCGGCTTTGCTAGCACTAGGCCTTGTTGTTGTTGTGATCAACATATAAGGTGGCATCTAGAATAGCTCTTGATGATCAAGTCCACATAGTAGTCTCTCTCCACTCACATAGCCTCATACTATACCACTAAAATCATACCATGAAGAGGTGTTGTAGATGCTTCCCTCTACTAAGCCATCCTTTGAAAAATTTGCACCGGATATAGAAGGCCCTATGATCCCCAAGGCCTTCCTTGGTGTATCTCTATGTCCCTTGTACTTATCTCTATTAAAAGAGACCCGTGAAAACTATGCATGAAGGCTATCTTGCTTAACAATCAAACATCCCTCTCTACAATAAGGGTATCCCGAGAATCCTAGAATGTCATCATGCTCACTCCGAGCCTCATCCCTCTCTCCCTCCACTATGGTCTTCTCGGTCATCACAATTGTAATAGTCAAAGCTATAACAACATCACCCTCACCCCTCTTATCCTCTAGTGCCTATGCTCCTCTTTCCACCCGAGCACATACTCATTTGACTATCGAGCTGATCTCTCTACTACCCTAGTATGATCAAAGGTCCTTAGTGATTAGGCCCACCATGTAAAAAAAATGCAGAGTCACCCCGCATCATCAATCGAACAATCGGCCCTTGTCTTCAAGACCCATAACCCCCTACTACTCATCAATAACTATAGGCCTCAATATAACAACCCTTGGATTCTCGATGTCCCCTGTCCTCCCATCGTACTACAATGAATCCAAAGCGCCTCCTAATATGGTGAAACATAGGAGATCATCCTCTCTATCCCTATGACCCTGTATCCAAATGTCTGTTGTAAGCCCAATAAGTCCTAAGGAAACTCGATCTAATCAAAAAATATAGGTATGGTCTCCACACTACATCACCCACCTAAAGTCCCGACACCAAGTATCTGTAATAACTAGGCCTCTTTTCCTTCCTCGCTTGACCTAGATTCTAGCACCATCTCATGAAGCCAGGATATCTCACATCAATATCACAAGGTAAGCCTAATGGACATGAGCAATCACAATGTGCTCATGTGGCCAACACTGTAACAAGAATCCAACATCAATACCATAGCGCTTGTGGGCCGTCCAAGCCCAAAATCTCTCGAATTTCTATGCCAATAGAGTAGGTTGAAAACTTTATGGTGCTCCATCATCTCAACAACAACACCAATCATCATCTAAGGGAAACGCATTGCCTCTTGAATATGGTAAAGTAAAACATGAAATACCTATCATCATCATGGTCATCCATGGACAACCAACTCTCGCAGGATCATATAACACTGGTAATCAAATTCCCTTGATGAATACCTCACATCCCGAGCATGCTCTCCATATAACCTTTGCATAGTATCTGCTCTCTCATCCTCTAGTAATATAATAAATCACCTATCCATGAACCGATAATCTTGTAATCTGAAGAAAATCCTCTTTGGTAATGGTCATCTCCCCGTAGGAATCCAAAAGTATTGGTGGAAGGATTCCACCTCTCTAACAACTCCAATATCAAACTACGACATCACGTAAACCCATCTATAAAATCTTATACCACTAAAAACCACTATCTCAAGATGATCCCAATCCTCATATGATAAATCTACCCTAAGCTCTTCTAACATCAATGTTATATGATCACGAGACACTAAATTTTGCATCCACCTGCAAAATGCAAGCACAAGACAAATGTTATTATTATCACATAAATATCATTCATTCCAAGTATTAAGGCGTCAATTTTATTGTCAAATGAAAAACAACATTATAATATCAACATCATTATTAATATTCAAATACATATCTAGCACCACCGAGAAACCATAAACATTCCAAAAATCTTAAAAACATTCATTAAAATACATTACCTTCTATTTAATAAACAAATTGTTTTGTCACGAGGTGAATCGTTGACGATCCACCTCAATCATTAGCGATTGGATGAATCAACGACGATTCATGCTAATGAAAATTAAGGCATCCGCGCACCCCAATACGACACAAAATACCCTAAACTAAACAAAATCCACAAAAATAGAAAAAAATGAGATTAGAAGCCTTCCTCGGCCATTGAGGGCTTGTGTTTCCTACTCGAGGGCACCATCTCATCATTGTTTCACTCAAAAACATATTTTTCACCTCCACAGTTACTCTGTAAAAATGATTTTACCACGGTTGCAATGTGGTAAAACAACACTAATTTTTGGATATTAGTATCCCCTCATTTTTTTCATGATGCGATCACCAGCGATTACACTAATCACCGATGATTTATTCCCTTTTTAGCATACATGCCCATATTGCCCTAAAACTGTGACATTTTCACCATTTGCATAGTGTGACATGTTTTCAATGGACCTTAGCCCTTGAAATTTTGAATCAAAAAAACATAGTCAATATTGGGATTTACCATTCATCTCTGGGAGATGAACCCTTTAGCCCCCATCACATGGTTTTCGTTCATCTATTTACCCAACAATGATCATATGTCTACAAGTATCAAGCCCTTTGGTAACCACAGTAAATTGATTCTCCACTAAGCCACTCTATAATTCCTATGACTAGGAAGCCTTTGAAAAAAGAACACCATTTTCAAAGTGTATTGCATTGCAGTAGAACACCCATACAAACTAACTTTCTTATCATTTTTTGTGTAACAATTTTCCAAAAATCATTAGACAAAAGGGGCAAATGTAGACATCAAAAATCTACACTCTCTCACCTTCATTATCTAAACTCATTCACGATCATCAAAACACGCTACTCACGACACTCCATGACACTAGGTCACCCACTTGTGCCCTTTGATTAATTAAACATTCACGTCATCACATCCCTAGGTCTAAATAATTAATTAATTAGATAAATTAATTACACCCTCACACCTCACCATGTAAACTCATCCACACTCACTAGTTATAACTAGTTAATTTAGCAACCTTCCATAAATATACCTAACCACCTCTAACTTATCCCTATAACTACTTCCCACCCCTAACTAGTTAGAAATAAGTTAAATTAAAAACCTTCTAAAAACACCTCTACATTTATCCTAACTGACTTTCTCCTCATCCAGAGCTCATCCCTCACAAAGTATCTCAACCACTCTTAAAATCCCTTCAAATAAAGTTCAAAATGACATGAAAATTACTCTTTTTATCCCCTAAGTCGAATTATCTGAAATCCCGATGATTATCACGGTCATAGGTAATCTATATAAATAGATTTCTAAGCCTCTTTGGGAGAGGATTTTTGGGATTTTATAGGGGAACTTACATCCATTCACAAACATTCTAAGCCTAAGGTTTCCAATAAAGCACCATCATTACCACACTATGTCAAGATGATCATCATATCATCCAGTTTCATCATCAAGACAACCATCTTCACCCATCTGTCACTCAATCTACGATATCTCGTCAATCATCCATCAAGGTGAGCTTTGTTTTTATTACTTCTTGCTTCCATTTTTAGGTATCTTGCTCATCTTTCAATTACTAATCTCGTTTAAGTTTTTAAATTCATCACATTCACAAAATAATCATATTATACTCTCTATTTTATTAGCTTGTTAGAATTCACAGTAATCATCGATGATTTCTAGAATCACCTACGATTCCTGCACAATATTTTTCTTTCATAGATCTATTCAAATTTGTTTAACAATCTTTGTCCATTTCTTTTTATTGCTAACATGTTGTCAAGTATGGATTTTGTAGATGGCCATATCAGGTATCAGCCATCCCATTACCAACATTGATTCACTACCAATTGATTATACGCCACCTTACCTTCGGGACCGAGTATGATATGTTACATGATTTAGAGTTATGTGTTATCCACGCTGCACCCCTTAATCATTTGGAAGCAATCTTCGCATCAACCCAACACATTCATGAAGTAACCAAATAGTTTGGGGAAGCATATTACAAGGTCAAGAGGATCCAATCTGACCTTGTATCATTCGAGTACAACTATGAGGTAGGCCTAGACATACTAGCAAGGATAACCACACTACATCTGAATCCAACATCGAAAGAAACATCAGCCTTCCAAACACTGATTTTGATCTTTCATGCCTCTACAACATGGAAGAAGAGATCTCTTATTTCTTCATGGAAGATTATATCTCTGAACCTGATTCTTACTTCATAGAAGATGAGATATTTTCCTATTTTGTAGGCTAAAAATTCTCAAAAATCTAGATTTTCATCTAGATTAGAATTTAGGACTCTAGTCTTGTTGTTTTCATTTCATTACTGTCATACTAATGTATGTAATCACCTAAATAAGTGATAATAGTTAATAAAATTTTCCATTTATCATATTATGCTTCAAATTATCATCAATAAACCTTATATGTCTTAAAAATAGGTTGATATCCATTCAAAGAAGTCTTTGGACTTCTAGGGATTGGAATTTTCTGACAACCTTCCCACCCTATTTTACTAACTATATTTTGTGTAAGTGTTTTTGAGTTGTAGGACTACTTACAATGAAAGGAAGTCTATTACATTCTCCACGGAGAGCAAAAACATTGTACATCCACCACATCTTGCGGGTATCCGAAACCCCGCTATCTTGAGGTTGAGAAAATTTTACCCCTTTATAATATCAAACTAGACCCCGAGGTAAAAATTTCCTCAACAAGTGTGACTTATATGGCCTGTTCATGGCCCTATTCATTTTAATGAGAGATTGTGTCACCCAATGTATGATTATTGGTAGATATGTAGAGGTAGAATGGCTCCCCTTCATGAGGAGGTGTAAGAAAAAGTGATGATAAAAGATATTGTTTGAGGTCATCAAAGGCTTTTGGAAAATTTTATCCCACAAAAATGTACATCCTTTCGGAGGAGATGATGAAAAGGTGAAAAGATCTCAACATTATGAGATAAAATGAGAGTTTGATTGAAGTCTACCTTGAAGGTTGCAAAGATATTTTAGGTTTGTGGGGGAGGAATTTTGATGATGGATTTGATCTTGGCGAGTTCTACTTTAATGCCTTGAATAGAAATGATGAACCCTAAGAGTTTTCTAGTGATAACAAAAATACAAACTTAACAAGGTTAAGGTGAAGAAAGTCTTGGATAAGATGGGAGGAGATTGTGTCTAGGATAGTGATATGATCTCTGTGTTGCTTAGATTTACCTAAGAGATCATCAATGTAGTATTATATAGTTTTATGGATAAGATCATGGAAAATATAAGTCATTGCGTGTTGATAAATGACCCCGTGTTTTTAAGTCTAAAGGGAATTAATCAATAATAGAAAATCCCCCAAGGATTGATGAAGGAAGTTTTGTGTTGGTCATCGTGGTAATGAGAATTTTATTATAGCCATAGAATCCATCCATAAGGGAGGAATTTTCATGGCTGGCGGTGAGATTGTTGAGATGATCAATGTTTGGGAGGGAAAGTCATCTTTGGGAAAAGTGAGGTTGAGGTCTCGAAGTTTGTAAAATTACACAAATTCCTCGAGGATTTGGTTACAAGCACGATATTAGAAACATATTTTGGATAGTTAATGGGTATGATGAAATTAGCATTCTAACTCTTCTTTTATGAGAATCCCCACACAAGGATGCATCCTACGTAAAAAAAAATTAACAAGCTTAGCATTAGGATAAGTGACGATATCATGAACAATGATGTTAGGGTCAACACTTGGCATGTTGATATACGACCATGTGAAGGATTGACTATGTTTAGAGAGGAAGGTGGTGAATTCCTCTAATTCTTGCAAATCTAAAGATTGACCAACTTTGACTATGTGAGGATCCTGTGGAGTCCCTATGTTAACGTTGATAGTGGATTTATTGAGGAGTGTGGATGTGTTAGGTGGCAGAGTTTTTTGAAGGTAATGGTCCTCTACCCCATATAAGAGAGGATGGATTGGTTATCATGGCATTGAATAATGTCAATGGTAGGGGAATCCTCTTTTATCATTTCAGGTAAAATAAGAGGAAGGGTTTCAGTACCATGGTTAGTTTGATAAGTAAGCGGTCCTAAGGTGATAGTGTTGACTAAAAAAAAGTTAGATGGGATGCAAACAACATCATCTCGTGCATGGTGTCTTCATGTATAGATGGGGAGGATGGATTTGATTCTATTATGGATCTAGATGTGATGCTTGTGGAGGACTCTAAGGATGTTTTTTTGAAACCTAACTTTGTATTTTTGTGAGGTTTATGGGAATGATCAAGGATTAATTTGTGGATTCCTTGAATCCTTTCTCTAAAGTGTGGGACTTGAAGAGTGAGAAAGGAATCTCTAGGAGAAAGGTCCAAGTTCTATTCCTATTCTCTCTGTTCAGGTGCACACGAAATATGCAGAGGGTTTTCTCAAAATCTAATCTAATCTGCAAGGAGACAAGGTAAGAAAATACATAAAATAAATCTAAGCTAATAGAGGTGATGCACCAAGGAATGAAGGACATATGCTTTGCCACATTAAACACAGACCATGTAGATATAACACAACACCATGCACAGATAGAAAAAATGCAATGAAAGATCAAGAATGACAGTAATAAATATGTAAGAGGGTTTAGAAACAACCACAGACACATATATATTGCTCAAGGATCGATTCAATACATTGCAATAGCCAGAAGGCAAAAAATGGTGTTACAGTCTATATGGGAGGTTTGAAAACTCCACAAATCTTCTTATGAACAGGAGAGAAGGGAGGGTGCAAAGCAGAAAATGTCCAACACCAGAAAGAAACCCCTCCTTACAATATATAGGAAGAATGGGAGAGAAAAGAGAGAGGAATTCGAACTGCCCCAACCACCTCTAGGTTGCATTTAATTCGTCCATCATGGCAGAAGCGGCGGGTTCTGGAAAAGCGGCGGTTTGCCTAACAGAAGCGGCGGGTTGTCTGCTGCATTAAAGTTGTTAGTTGAGCATCACTTCTGCTTATTATTTCGTGCCAGAGGCGTCTTCTGATTTTCTTTCTTCAAACTGAACCAAAATGCAAGATTGACCCTGGAAACGTGTAGAGAATCTCACAAGCTTTCCGTTGATATCAAGAACGTGTAAATCCGAGCTCTGGATCGAAAGATATGTCAATCTGAAGATTTAGGACACGGAACAGGTGAAAACGGATTTTTGAATTTCTTCCCGCGCTCTGCCACTTGGATGACACGTGGCGCGCTCTGATTCGCTGAATAATTCTCTCTCCTCTGCTTTTCGGTGGGCTTTCCTTTGAATTTTCCTCGTGGGTTCTTAAATGGGACACGTGGCACGATCCTATTTGTTCGGCTCGGTGCTCGAAAATTCACCCTTTGACTTTTCTGACCTTTACTCCTATGAGGACACGTGGCAATTTCTCAATGGTTCTCGGGCCTGCCGGGTCTTCCGCGTACTTCGCGTCCATCCGTCCGGACGTCCCTTTTGATTTTGGACCTCTTGGGACAATTTCGGCCGAGTCGGCGGTTCGGGTATTTCTGGCCCGCTTGTTCCACTTTTTTCGGACTGACTTGACTCCTTTCGGCCGGTTCGGGTCCTTTTGTCCCACGCGTCCCAATTGCTTTTGGGCTCCTTGTGCTGATTTCGGCCGGTTCGGACATTTCACGCATTTTTGTCCCGCTTGTCCCGAAGGCGATCCTCTTCAGCAGTTAGCCAATTTTTCTCCTCGGCTGGATCGGCTTTTCGCGCCCGTCGCGTACTTCTGTCCCACTTGTCCCATTTTCTTTTGGACTGCTTGTGCTCATTTCGGCCGAACCGGCCGGTTCGGGCATTTTTGTCCCGCTTGTCCCGAGCAACACTTAGGACTAGGACTTAGCCGATTTTCACGATTTTTTCTGGATTGACCTATTTGCCTTTCTGCAACCTTTGATGCATGTTATCGAAATTTTACCCTGGGGGGTGAAATTTTGACAACAATTTTGACGACTCAGCGGGGTTACCTGCCTGCTAGGTAGAAGATCAGTGGCCTTTTAGCGGTCCATTGGGCATGGAGTTAAGCATTATCCTGAAACAAGCCTGATACTGCAACTTCCCCTCCAGCAACACTCTGAACTGTAGAAAACAACCTGAGAGCAGCAAAACCTATGCCAAAGCACTTAGGGAAATAGAAACCTAACTATAACAGGACAATGTGCATACGCACTTAGAGGAATTAAGAAAAATCTAAATTAATATTTACAACGGCAAAATGTTTCTCTTAGTAGCAATGTTTAAGATGGATTCCGTTAACCGGAATCAGAAGTTCCTCTCCATCCAATGCAGACAATTGGAAGGCATTACTACTTTTGCACCCCGTGACCATGTAGGGACCACTCCAGATGGCATCAAACTTGGAATGCCTTCCTGGTTTTGCCCGATCTGCATCCCATTTCAGAACTAGGTCCCCTTCCTGGAAGGTCCTTGCCCTAGCTCTCTTATCAAACCATCTTTTTACTACGGCCTGATCCTTTTCAATCATCTGAACCGCATGTTCTCTGATTTCTTCTAATTCCATCAATTCTGCATACCTGGCCTCCATTGGTTCGAATTCAGATAACTCAAGCTGCTTCATGAGCTCCAAGGCTGGCAATTCTAATGATATAGGCAATACTGCCTCCTTCCCATAGACCAACTTGTAGGGAGAATTACCTGTAGACCTCTTTGGTGTTATTGCAGCCGAGCCCATAATGCTGATTTTAGCCTTGTATGCCATGTTCTTTGATTTTCATCCAGAGTCCTTCTGATGATTTTTAGCAAATTCTTGTTTGTGGACTCTGCCTGTCCATTACCCTGCGGGTAATAATTTGAAGAGGTGCTCAAATAGATTCCATTCTTGAATGACCCATTACGTAATTTTGAACCTATGAATGCTAATGCATTATCTGATATGATGGTGGCCGGCACACCGAATCTGGTTATTATCCCTTCATAAAAGTCTAGTATGCTAGACTCACTTGCCTCTTTGAGCGCTACTGCCTCGGTCCACTTGGTGAAATAGTGCTGTAAGAATCCACTTGTGGCCTTGACTCGGGTGGGATTGATGACTCAGTGAAGTCCAATCCCCATTGCATGAATGGATGATCTCTTTGAAATTGGACGAAGGGGAAGTCTTTGCTAACCTTCCTTTCCCTGTGAAGAACGCACATTTCTTGCATTTTTAACCCATGAGTAGCAATCATTGAATACAGTAGGCCAATAGTAACCAGCTTTCATGATTTTGAGAGTTGTTACTCGTGGGGTGAAATGGCCTCCTGCCTCCCCGTCATGGAACTCTTGTAAGATCCTCTCGATCTGACCTGTCCCGATGCATCTCAATAGAACACCGTTGATGTCCCTTTTAAACAAAACATTATCAACAAGCACATAAGGAATTGCTTGTAATCTGAAGTACCTTCTTTTCGCTTTGCTCATTTCTGGAGGGCACATGCCTGTTTGTAGGAAATGTATCATATTCTGAGTCCAACAGGGGGTGAACACATCATCATTTTCCTGTTTTTGATCTTCTTGTAATAGCAGGACAGCGTCTTCTTCATCTTTTGGGCTGTCTGGTTGTTTGGAAGCGAGCTGCTCACACAGACCTTTGCCTCTTACCAGCTTGGTGATCCTTATCTCAATGTCATACTCCATGACACGGGTGATCCATCCTGCCCTTTTCTCATTCAAATCTTTGTTGAGGAGGAAGTCCTTAACCCCAGCATGTGAGACTAATAACTGGACCTTGTTATTTGAGACCAAATGCTTGAATTTCTTCAAGCTTCTGATTACTGCAAGCACATGCTTTTCAATAAAAGAGTACCTTAATTCGCAGTCATTTAGGCTCTGGCTGAAGAAAGCAATCGGCTGCTCCTCATTATATTTGTTCTGTTGTACCAGAATAGCAGAAATAGTGTCATCACCTCCAAACGCATAGAGGATGAAATCCTTAGAAAAGTCAGGGTTGATGAGAGTAGGTGCCTGGGAGATGGCTTCTTTGATTGCTTCAAAACTCTCCTTGCCTTCTGCCGTCCATTTGAAAACCATGCTTTTCCTTAACATTTTGGTGATGGGCTTGACAAGGGCTGCAAAGTTTGGGACAAACCTTCGAACAAAGTTTATCCTTCCCAGGAAACTCTGAAGGGCTTTCTTGTGACTTGGCAATGGTAGAGCTCTTATGGCTTCAACCCTCTCTGGATCAATTGCTAATCCTTCCTTGGAGACAATGTGGCCAAGGAGTTTCCCTTCATGTGCAAGAAAGATGCATTTCTTAGGATTCAAAGACACTCCAAACTTTCTACACCTCTGAAAAACTTGCCTGAGGTGAAAGAGATGGTCTGCAGCATTTTTTGAGAAGACAGTAATGTCATCTAAGTATATCAGTACTGCCTTGTTGATCAAGCCTTTGAATGCCATATCCATAGCTCGCTGGAATGTTGCTCCGGCGTTCGACAGTCCAAATGGCATCTTCTTGTAAGCATACGTGCCCCATTTGGTTGTGAAGGCTGTCTTGAATTGGTCTTCCTCCTTCACCATAATTTGATTGAAGCCTGAGTAACCATCAAGTAGCGAAAACCTTTCTGATCCAGCTACGACCTGCAATATTTGCTCCATGGAAGGGAGTGGATAATGGTCCTTGAGAGATGCCCTATTGAGGTCTCGGAAGTCAACACATAGCCTGATCTCTCCACTTTTCTTTCTGACCGGAACCAAGTTCGCAACCCAGCTTGAGTGCTTGATAGGGAATATAATTGCTGACTCAATCAGCTTGTCCAGCTCCTTCCTCATGAGAGGCTCCATGTGTGGATTGACTGGTCTCTGTTTCTGCCTGACAGGCTTAGTATTTGGATCCAACTCGATGGTATGCTGAGCTAAGTTAGGATTGAAGCCCTTCAAGTCTTCATAGCTCCAAGCAAACACGTCAGGGAATTCTTGACAAAGCTGTATGAACTCATATCTCTCTTGCTCAGTTGTCATTTTTCCAATTTGCAATGGCTTGTTCTCTTTTACCAAGATGGATACCGAATCTTCCCTCTTGACCTGAATATTTGCTTTCTCCTTTCTAAACTGATCATTGGGGTTAAAAATGGACTCCAAGGTGACAAGTCCCTTGGGCAGCTTGTCAGTTCTCAGCTGTATCACCTGGTCACCATATTGCTGTTCCAACTTCTCTTGATTCTTAGCTGAGAACTCAGCTTCTTCCTGCAAGAAGCGGATGATTTGTTGATCATTCTCAAATACCTGCCAACTGACATCGTTATCCGGCACTGAAGGCCTCACAATCACGTGGATGTTTGGCTGTACCTTGTCTTGTTGAATGTTTTCTACGATGTCAAAGGCTGCCCCTACTATTGCAAACTGCAAGTGACTTGATTCTCTTTTACGGGAATGGCCTTGATGCGAAACCCTCAAAATATTCCATGAGGTCCCACACCTATTCTTGTAGCATGAGTAGATCATTTTTGGCGGCATCTTTGTCCCTTGACTGATTTACAATCAGCTCTTGTCCCCAAAAACTTGCAAGTTCTTTATTTTTCTTTTTATTGCCCAATGCATCCCCTGCACTAAGGCTTCATATTCAGCAGTGTTATTGGAGCATGCAAATTGAAATCTAAAAGTTGAATAATACTTTACTCCTTGCGGTGAAATAAGCATGGCTCCTCCTCCTGCGCCTTGTCTACTCCTTGATCCATCAAAAAACAGTTGCCATACCTCGTTCTCATCCTTGTGGTTTGGCTTGGTGATGTTAGGAATAGGTTGACTTTCTTCGTGTATACAATAGACCCCCAGCTCAGATTCTTCTACTTCTTGATAAGGATCAAAAGCATGCACCTTGCTTGCCCATTCATCAAGAGTCAAATCCGGGATACTTCCAACCTTAGTGTCGGCTTCATCAGTGCCGAGGTGATCTTCTTGATCAAATGCTGAGCAATTGGTATTAATATGACTTGGAGTATAGGGTTCAATGTGGAAGTCTGCAATAGGTTCTGACCTAATTGTAGCTTTAGTTCCATACCTCGTTCTGAACAGCATGTGTGACCAATCAGCGGACAAATATCCCCCAATCTTGGCAGTAAAGTCCCTTGACAAGCATAGGGCAAAGAGTGGTGGAAGGTCTATGACTGAGACGTCTTGTAAGACAACAACATTTGGACATGCATGCAAGGTAAGACTTAAATTTCTAATCACTCCAACCGTTGCTATTGCTGTCCCATCTAATTGCACTACTCCCTTAGTTGTTATTTCATACTGGAGCCCTAGCTGATCAGCTATCTGTTTAGGCATTACTGAACTACTTGCCCCAGAGTCAATCATGCAATTATGTACCAACTTGTCTCCTATGATCAATGAAACATAAAATGGAGGGGGCTTCAGCATTTTACCTTGTTGTGCTCCATGATTTCCTTCAGGCTGGGCAGCATTTGTAAGCACTTTGTCTTGCCTCTGAACCTGCTGATTCGAAATTGGCCAGTCCTTCATAGCAGCTTGCAGCAGATCTCTTTGGCCTGGGATGGATAGGGATTCCCACATAGATATATTGACGTTTGTTTTCTTCATCTGATCAATGATACTGAATGGTGATGAAGGATCTCTCTGCTGTCCCTTGATTTGCACATTTGCTCCTTGAATATGGGCAGCAACAGCTGGCATTTGATTTGGCCAAGGGGCTGTTCTTGGCTGCCCTCGTGCATTTGAAACTGGGTTTTGCTTGCCAATCATTTGTGGAGCTGTGGAAGGTTGTGGATTGGGTGGGCTACGGCATTGTTCTTCACCCAAATTTCTCCTTTTTGACCTTGTGTTGGCTGCAACACCTTGAGAAACTGCCTGATTCATACCACAGAAATCCTCTGCCTGCCAATTTACCAATGTGGTGTCATTTGGGGCAGGTTGCTGTTGGAATGTTTCTTGTTGTTGGCTGTTTTCTTGACTACTTTCACCCTCCACACCAGCACTTGTTACCATTAAAGCTTGGGTTAAAGCACCATTATAGCACATGGATTGATTATGGGGTTCATTACATGGAAAACACCATTCATACTCCTGGGCAATATTGTTTTGTGCTGGTACTAATGCCTTAGAGGCAGATATGGCATTTGGATTATAGGGCTGGAATGGTCTATTGACAGGAGGCCTTGTTTGATTCATATTTGCAGCTGGATTAGGTGGCCTTTGAGGCTGATATGGCTGCCTATTAGGTTGAGCTTGAGGCTGATACGAAGGTCTAAAACCTTGAGTTTGCTGTCTCTTGAGTGTGACCAGCTCATTACCTAAATTTTGCAGTTGCTTCATGACTTCTTGAAGCTCATTTGGGGCACTTGGAGATGAAGTGGAAGCTTCATTTGAACTCTGATTTCTAGGAGTGGGAATAGGAGCTAAGACAGGTGCTTGACTAGTACTTGGGCTCTCTAAACTTGGATATAATGGCATTGGAGGCCTAGGAGCTAGCTTGCCAGCTTGAATCAGACAATTTTCGGCTCTAATGGCAATACTATAAGCAGCAGGGATAGTTGTGCCTCCCATGGATTGAATCAACATAGAAATATCAGAATTTAAAGCTTTAAGGTAGTATAGAAAAGCACCTTCTGCTGTTGGTCTGACTGCTACTGGAATTCTATCCCAAGATCTTTGAAATCTGAAGTTGAAGTCAGTTAGCTGCTCATTGGAAGCTCTCTTGATGGTTGTCAGCTGCTCCAAAAGAGACAAGTTGTCTCCCTTCTCTCCAAATTGATTATGAAGTGCAATACACAGCTGATTCCAGTTCGTGATAGAAGCAGCTTCAAGGCTCCTAAACCATTGCAATGCTTTTCCCTTGAATGAAGACGCCAGCAATTTGACAGCTACTTGCATCTCATTAATCTCATGGATTGCACAAATGTTAGCAATGTCCTTGACATGATCACCAGGAGTGGTCTGGTTTTCTCCAGTAAAATATGGAATGTTCTTCAATGCTGCAACTGGGATTGGATTTTGTGCATTGAGAGCAAGTGGGCTGCTGCCTGTGAAGTTGACATAGGGGTTTACTGGTTGCGCCATTCTGAGTGGTCTTAAAACCCTTGTATATTGAAAGAAAGGCCTGTCAGGTGGAGGAGTTGAGAGAGTTCTGTTTGGTGGAGATGGAGACCTTTGAATCCTTCTTCCTCTTTGCCTTCTTCTTGGAGATAGTTGCAGGTATTCAAACGGTACTTCCTCTTCTCCAGCTCTTGACCTTGTGATTCTTCTCATAAGCTTTTAGGCCTGACTGCTGAAACTTAGTTGATTCTTCCCTTTGGAGTCGCAGATATGCAAATAATAGCTCTTTTAAGCAAGAAAATTGCAGCGAGATGCACATCAATCTTGCTGCTTGCGATAAAAATGAGACCTCTGGTCCCCATCAAGGCGTGCCAAAGCTGTTGATGCAAAATCACAGCACCCCTGGATATTGATCAGTTTTCTAGGTTGATCATATTAATATCCAGTGTGATTGCATAACATTGAATCCTTTCTCCAAGTGTGGGACTTGAAGAGTGAGAAAGGAATCTCCAGAGAAAGGCTGGTTCCTATTCCTCTGTTCAGGTGCACACGAAATATGCAGAGGGTTTTCTCAAAATCTAATCTAATCTGCCAAGGAGACAAGGTAAGAAAATGCATAAAATAAATCTAAGCTAATAGAGGTGATGCACCGAGGAATGAAGAACATATGCTTTGCCACATTAAACACAGACCATGTAGATATAACACAACACCATGCACAGATAGCAAAAATGCAATGAAAGATCAAGAATGACAGTAATAAATATGTAAGAGGGTTTAGAAACAACCACAGACACATATATATTGCTCAAGGATCGATTCAATACATTGCAATAGCCAGAAGGAAAAAAACGGTGTTACAGTCTATATGGGAGGTTTGAAAACTCCACAAATCTTCTTATGAACAGGAGAGAAGGGAGGGTGCAAAGCAGAAAATGTCCAACACCAGAAAGAAACCCCTCCTTACAATATATAGGAAGAATGGGAGAGAAAAGAGAGAGGAATTCGAACTGCCCCAACCACCTCTAGGTTGCATTTAATTCGTCCATCATGGCAGAAGCGGCGGGTTCTGGCAAAGCGGCGGTTTGCCTAACAGAAGCGGCGGGTTGTCTGCTGCATTAAAGTTGTTAGTTGAGCATCACTTCTGCTTATTATTTCGTGCCAGAGGTGTCTTCTGATTTTATTTCTTCAAACTAAACCAAAATGCAAGATTGACCCTGGAAACGTGTAGAGAATCTCACAAGCTTTCCGTTGATATCAAGAACGTGTAAATCCGAGCTCTGGATCGAAAGATATGTCAATCTGAAGATTTAGGACACGGAACAGGTGAAAACGGATTTTTGAATTTCTTCCCGCGCTCTGCCACTTGGATGACACGTGGCGCGCTCTGATTCGCTGAATAATTCTCTCTCCTCTACTTTTCGGTGGGCTTTCCTTTGAATTTTCCTCGTGGGTTCTTAAATGGGACACGTGGCACGATCCTATTTGTTCGGCTCGGTGCTCGAAAATTCACCCTTTGACTTTTCTGACCTTTACTCCTATGAGGACACGTGGCAATTTCTCAATGGTTCTCGGGCCTGCCGGGTCTTCCGCGTACTTCGCGTCCATCCGTCCCGGACGTCCCTTTTGATTTTGGACCTCTTGGGACAATTTCGGCCGATTCGGCCGGTTCGGGTATTTCTGGCCCGCTTGTTCCACTTTTTTCGGACTGACTTGACTCCTTTCGGCCGGTTCGGCCGGTTCGGGTCCTTTTGTCCCGCGCGTCCCAATTGCTTTTGGGCTCCTTGTGCTGATTTCGGCCGGTTCGGACATTTCGCGCATTTTTGTCCCGCTTGTCCCGAAGGCGATCCTCTTCAGCAGTTAGCCAATTTTTCTCCTCGGCTGGATCGGCTTTTCATGCCCGTCGCGTACTTCTATCCCACTTGTCCCATTTTCTTTTGGACTGCTTGTGCTCATTTCGGCCGAACCGGCCGGTTCGGGCATTTTTGTCCCGCTTGTCCCGAGCAACACTTAGGACTAGGACTTAGCCGATTTTCGCGATTTTTTCTGGATTGACCTATTTGCCTTTCTGCAACCTTTGATGCATGTTATCGAAATTTTACCCTGGGGGGTGAAATTTTGACAACAGGTACATTTGTCAAAAGGGTTGGTTATATAGAAATGTGAAGTATGAGATGAATGGTTTGGTATGGTTTGATTAGTAAGAAATAGAGAATGGTGATCGATCCCTCCATAGATGAGGTTGGTTTTAAGATGTGGTAGATTTAAGGAGCTAACATCTCGACATTAGGTTCATACATGGATTATTTTTCGGGTCTTCCGTATGTCTTTAGTGTAGGAAGAGAATTAAGTTTAAGGAGGTGATATTTCCCTAGTGAAAGGTGTTTCATAACACCATTGAAGGAAGTGTCATCAGAAACTTTGATGAAGAAATGAAGTAACTAGTAGAGGCTCCATTAAAGGAACCCAAGTTCATTTTGGGGACAATCACGTCGTTCGAGTCGATATGTCATGTGACATGCTTTGAAATGGTTTGGATCTATAGGAACAATGAAATTTTTACCCTCATGTTCATATTCAAGAAAATGATGGAGATTCGATGGGATATAATGTATAGCACATATCCATGGTTGACCTAATAATATGTTATATTTAAACTCTCCTTCTACCAGATAGAAGAGTTCGTTGAGGGTTTTGACTTGACTTTAATTAGTAAGATAACTATGCCCAATATGGGAGCAATGGTGTCATTGAATGCTCGTAGTACCATAGATGACCTGGGTGATAATGGTTTTGGGTAGCTAAAGTTGATCAAAGTCATATGATGATGTAATGTTAATACTAGTGCCATTTTCAATCTAGAAATTCTTAATGAGAGTATCATCAATTTGGGTGGTGATTAATAATGGGATATTGTGATCTTGGTCTGTAAGGATGGTATTTTGAATATGTAAAAAGGTATGGAGGAATAAATTTTGAGTGTAACTATCAAGTTTTCAAACAATTATGGATCACTTGAGGGTATTGGTATGAATTGGAGTGCTTTGATTATGACTTATTCTTGTTGTGGTGAGGTTTGCACAAGATCATAAAGGGACATCTTTCTTTGGAACTTGATGGATTTGCTTGATAATAATTTTCAGCACATAAGTGGTAGATTGGGTATGTGGAAAGAAAAGGATGGATACCTAGCCTTAGAAGGAGGTGTAGGATTAGATAAATTGGGAGAATTTGGGATGGAGATTTTGGACTTGCTCTAATATGAAGCCTTGGGGTCATGGGAATGAGTTTTGGTGGTGATACGTATTTATGTCAATTTGATGAAGAGGGGAATTCTTGGAAGAGGCCCCACCTTTAACAGAGGTAGATAGAGGTGATAGTCTAGATTCGGTAGTATTATATTTTTGATGGGTTGTTTTTGATGGTTCTAGATCTGTAGGGAGAAGGCCTTTGTTATCAAGGCTTTGAATGGTAGCATGAAGGGATTTATAGTCCTCTTTAGAATGTCTTCATGTGTGATGATAATCAAAAATGCTTAAAAATTATAATAGGAGGGTTTCAGCCTCAAGATCTAGATGGCTTAGGAGGAGATAAAATGATGATTGACCATTGGATAAGTCTTTCAAGGATTCTTTGCGTAGTGTCCTTTCAAAATTAAAGTCAAGGAACTAATGTTTCTATGAGGATATGGATATTGAAGGGATCACTTTTTTGTGTTACACCTTTAGGTTCATGTTGGGGAATGATTTAAGATTCTATAATAGTATTGCTAATTTATGTAGACACTAAATTTTGGTAGTGTTAACCCTCATCCGCGTTCACTCTGCGTTGTCATTTTTTTGACATATATACCTTTCTTCCCATTCAAATCCCCCCTTCCCTTCTAAATTCAATTTATCCCTTTAATCATTATTTCCCACCTTAATCCCTCCTTAATCACACTCTTAATTAACATCATTACATCCCTAATCATATTTAATTAGTCCAAAACATTCAAATAATTCATTTATTCTCCCTAAATCCTCCATTTTATCCTTTCTAGGTCCTCATTTAATAAAATCACCTCCCCTTTACCTTTATTTAATATTATCCTTCTCCCACCTACCCATTTATCCACCCTAAGCAACCCTAACTCATCCTCACCTCTCAAAACCCTAATCCCACCTCATAAGGGTTCATTACCTCGAGATCGTCACCCTTCCACTACCCAAATGGATGGATCTCCATGATCGATGGTGATCCATTTAGGTCACCATCAACCCTATAAAGCTGCACCTACCCCTCCTTTTCTTAGGATGCAATTTTGGAGACTTCAGGATTTCTTGTGATCTTTCCTTTGTTTGTTGTTCTCTCTTGCAACTTCCCTCACTACCTTGGAGATCTTGTGCTTCACTCTTGGATATTTGGATAATTTTTTCTCTCTTGCATTATTTGGTATATTATTGCAATTTTATCATCCTATTCCTTATCAAATCTATTGTAGGTTCAATAGTCATCTAGGAGTGTTGTCTTGGTCCTTTCAAATCTCCATCCCCATTTGTAGATCATTTTTCTCATTCATCCTTTTCCATCAAGCCTTAGATCATCCCCATTCGGCGTCGAACCTTCCAGGTCATCGTTGCCCGATTATCATTATATCGGTTCTTCTTTCATTCATCTTGTCAATCATCCCTTTTTGAATCCATAGTCCTTTAGATTTCAGATCTTGTCATTATTCCCTTTCTATCACCCCAGCTCTATTTTTCCAACCCCATTTTTGTTGACTTAGCCTTGAGGTTGTTGTTGACCAAACCAGTCTTCATTACATCCACCATCAGATTTTATAATTTTCTTGCATCATTTTTATTAGATCCAATTCCAAATCTCTTGTAGGTTCTTTTTCCTCATCATGTCCTCATCACCAACTCCAGATCTACTTGTAAGGCCTTCATACCCACATTTTTGTCACTATTTCATTTGGTATCCTCTAGTCATCATCAATTGGGCCTTACAATCTTAGGTCTTTGTCGGCATGCCTTTGGTTTAGTTTATTTTTCCTAAATAAGATCTATATCTTATCACCTTTATTGAATTTGGAGTTTCTATTTCTGTTAGGTTATCTACTACATCCAATTTATCAATTGATTTTACTTATTTTTATCAAAAATTGGGTTGACATCCATCCTAGGAAGTTTTCACTTCTCAAGACTGGCATTGTCAGGCAACCCACCCATCTATCTACTAATCCATTTTTGTGTTGAGTTTTCTTTGTTGTGCAGATTGTCTAGTTTTTTTAGGAGGATCTTCAACATTCTTTCACGCCATTGGGACCACTCTTATTTAGTGATTCTTTTTATTTTCTTTCATTTCCATTTTCTTTTATCCATCTTCTACTAACCTTGCAAGAAGGAGAATTTTTTTCTTTCTTTCATGCATTGGTGTCTTCATTCGGATTTTCTTACTTGCTTAAAAATAAATAAAATAAAAAGGAAAAGAGTTATCTAGGTATTCCTAGTTTTCTCTATTTTCTCCTTTTGCATCATTCTTCCCCTTCTTTCTTGAGTGTCCTCATTGAACATAACATTTCATTTTGTATCTAAAAAGAACCTCGTCATACATCTTCTTGAAAATATAGTCTAATTAGGAGGTTAATCCTTTAAACAAACTATTATCACACACATCAAAAACACGAGACATCAAAACTACACATCTAAACATCTCCTCCCATGTGGAACTATTGGGATTTCATAACCCAATATGAAAGTGGCTACCGTTTTACGCCACATTATAATTTTTTTAATTTCTTTGGTATATTGGCTAAGCACTTGAATCCCTTATCTTTGTGGGACCATGAAGTAAGGAGGTAAGCCCTAATACCAAACCCCATACTAGTATTCATAATATATTCATGTCGCATTTACCTTCAGGTATATCGAGAACACCATCCAAAACTACCGAAACTATCCATAGTTAGGCCATTTCCTAGGTTCCTTTTGAGCCCATTTTCCTTTCTTTTCACATATTTTTAATAATCAATATAATCAAAACTCTATTGCATGAATTACTTCAATTAATTAAGAATTATAATAGTTTTATATTATTGTTTGTTTCATTCCCATCATTACACACTCCCAAGTAATAAAAATGGAACAAAACATGTCATCCAATAACATTCCTATTTCCTCTATTACCTCCCAAAAACTTTCACTCTTTCTACCATTACCTCCACCGCTTTGGTCATCTCTTCGTAGTTACTCATCCAATGGTTCATGTTTCCTATCTTCAAGAGTCTCACATTATCCAACCTAACACCCGTGTCAAAACCAACCCCCATTTTTTTATCATCATTCCATCCCATCTATAATGGCTACACCCCCATCCGCATGACCTCTATCAAAGATTTTGGGCCTCCTATCATCCCTCATGGATGTGTGGAATTCCAAGAGCTTCTCAATGCTAATATAGTTTCCCTTCATGACTATCTCCTTCATAATTCTACCAACCTCCCCATTGAGGTACCCCTATCCAACAAATTTATGCCTACCATTCCCATCCTGATACCACCCAATTCTTCACATCACAACTTGTTATATTCTTCCCTATAGCTATGTATGAACTTTCTATGGCAAAACATGAGCTTGATCCTCACCAATATTCTTCCACAATCCCTCAAAATCACCAAACCAATCAATTGGTGGTCCCCATTCCCCCTAATTTTCCTCACGTTAACACTAATATCACCTCTTATATTCCCATCACCTCATCATCTACTATAGTCACTTGTGCCCCTATCCAATCATCTCAAGAATCTCACTTGCTTCCTCCCTCATCTAAACAAATTAACCCAAATCTACCCCTTATTTCCACTTCACATGTCCATTCCAATGTGAGCAATTCATAACCCCATCTTTCAAATCAACCCAAACCCATCAACCTCCTCCTTGAGGTGCTTTTCACTACATACTTCCCAATCAATCAACTCAAGCATCTCAACCACCCATTACTTACATCCCAACTAATCCTATATCATACCAATAAAATATCCCCATATCTCAACATACAAAAAAATCCCATCAATCTTATCACATCCCCATTTCTCAATAAAAACCAATATCTAAACCCATTTAATCAAAACTCCTCAATTACATTCCCCCTTATCAACCAGTTCCACCAACACCTACTCATCCTAAAAAATATCAACTTTATCAAAAACCTAACCTATCTACTTCATATGCATCACAATCTCATCCTTCAACTTCTCAAACCCATCCATATAATAATTCCGTAAAGCATTATTGAGTAGAATGGTTAATCTTGAAGCCACTTCCTTAGGATCCAATACCACCTTCTCATATCAACAGATTTTTAATGAACCTATCAACCCATCAATACCCATCAAGCCTGATACCCCTCATTGGGAGCTACCAAATTTATATAAGTTAAATATCAAGGAGGATCCACAATAGCTCCTTCATGCCCTTAAGCATGTATGTTACCTCATTGTTCACAATCAAGACCTCATGCTTTGCACATTCCCCATGTTGTTACTAAGACCCAAGTTGGACATCTAACAAAATTTATTATTTTCCTTCACTCAAATCAACTAATTATTCCTAGAACACTTCTCAATCAATATTGCATGTAAGATCACCATCACAAACCTCTACGCCATTAGAAAATTTGATGACGAGTCTATCGCAGAATTTTTTTCTCGATGGCGTGGCATAATCAACAACTATCATTCTCCCTTCCATGCAATTGAATAAATCTAACTTTTCTCACTGTCTTGTGTGAAGCATATTTCCTCTACTCTTCAAATATAATAATTCCAAACATTTGAAGAGGTATTTACTATGTCTCATAAACTTGAATTTTTTTCCCTTAAATAAGGCCACCTTAAGCTTTGGTCAAACAAGCCCAAATATGAGTTTACTAAGTCCTCCATACATGGAGAAAAATATAAGAATGGTTCTAATTCCATCATGTTCAAGTCTTCCTCCACATCTAATTCTTGTACAGAACCCCCAAAAAGAGCTCATATCTGCGTCCTAACTATACTCCTCTCGGGAATCCTATCGTTTAATTTTTGACAAGTTAATGGTGGTTCATTTTATTCAACTTCCTCGATCTAACCTTTTGATGAATCATGACCCAAACCAGCATGGTATGGCAAGGAGCATTATTGTAGGTATCATTAGGTTTGTGGTCGAACATTGAGAAGTGTCACACTTTTAAAGACATTATTCAAAAACTCATAGATAGTGGTGAATTTCAAGTATATTGTCTTAATACACCACTTAATTAACATCTCGATGTCTTCAATTTTTTTCCTAATCATCCAAAAACTAATCAAATTCCACCCCCACATCTCAAACACCTAATTCTCATACAATAAATCACGTAAATCAAGAACCGAACCATCACCTATGCCCATCATCTCTTCATCCATTGCACCCATGTCTATTTCAGCTTTTCTCTCACGCCCAAAACTTCATCAACAACTCCACCCATATCCACACCTATTATATCCACATTAACTTCACCTATAACCACCACATCCACATCAATCCCAATTACATCCTCTTCTTCATCTATATCTACCATATCCTCGTTTATTTCATCTTGTCCTTCACCCACATCTACTTCGATACCCATCTTAACATATTCATCACACACCCCCACATCTATGCTTGCTTCCACATCAACCACATCCACTACTATGACCATACCCACATCAAAATATAAATCTATATCCACATCCATACCATCCCTAGAAACATCTAATACACAAACACCTCCACTTCATGCAACCATAAAAGATGATCTCACCCCATCTACATGTACAATTGTTTCTACACCGAAAAATCTGAAATACATAAAATCTACAAATCCTCTTGATCTCCTCAATCACATCATTGAGAAACCAATCCCACATACAATATCCTCATCTATGACATACTCCACATCATATGACTCTATCTCAAGAGATCCCATGTTGAAATAGTCATAATTCCTACCAAATAAAAACCTCATAACCAAAGAATAATAATCTTGGCGTGCCCCTTCATAAATCCCTCATACATCCACATAAAAAGTGGAGCTCATTCCTCCCAAGACTAAGCCTCATAAGCGATTGAATGTCATATCATCACTCTTAAGAGAATCTCCACTCATCTTAGGGCCATGCCATTCATATAAGGCCCCCATTATAACCAAATCCAATTCAAAACAATCTAATCCTTCTTCTAATTCTGAACCCCCTTCAAAAATCTACATTCCCAATTGTCAAATCAGAATCCAAATCATCTAAGTCACCAATCATCAAAACTAAAACCAAGACACAATCACCTCCTTCTTCTTTGAAGTCTAAGGTAGAATAAAAGGATCCCATAAGCCTTATCAAAGTAAATTATCCCTTGTACCTTCATCCACCATCCTCAAATCCACTCCACCTATGGCCTCTACTTCAAAAACTATCATTGGTCACTACAAAGAAATCTTATAATGCTTACTCCAAGAATATATAATCACCCTTCCTACCATTAAGCCTTTTGATTTACATGTCCCTAAGCCTTCATGGTTCGATTCTAATACCATTTGTGCATATCATCGTGCCTAGGACATGATGCTTACACCATTTATCATATTTCTTATCATTCTTGTTATAATTAGTGATTTCCCGCTAATTAGCTAACATTCCCCTTCATCTCATTCAATTAATGACACTTCATTAATCAACTAGTGTTTCCCTTCATTTTGAATTCCAATTAATGAAACTTCATTAGTTATAATCCTCTTCTAATTAATTAACTACTTATTAGTTAATTAAGCCTTTTTAATCCTCTATTTAATCAATAAACCCTCTTATTGGTTAAATCCCTCTTACAAATCCTCCAAATTCTATCAAATTCCTCCTAAATCACCTCCAAATAGATTTCTAAGCTTATTTTGGCCTATTAATTAATCCTAGTTGATTAATTAAATCATCTCCAACTCCCATGAGTTGCTAATTCTAATTAATTCTTTCTAATCATGTTTATCCCTTCTAATTCTACTTTATCTTTTATCCCACATTCACTAGGATTGTAGCTTCTCCCAAATTGGAAAGCTATATATAGAACCTAGTATCCCCCTTCCAAGCTTACACCTTTACATGTCCTTGAAAGACATTAGCATATGATAAGAGAATTTTCCACCATTGAAGAAGCTTATTGATCTTGCACCCATTTATCCTCTCTTTGCAAAGAGTAGTAAAGGAAGATCCATACATGGCCATTAAGCCATATTGGTGAGATCCTTTCCTCTTCTTGGAGATAGCCATCATTTGATCTCATTATAATCATAGGAGCAACTATAATCTAGAAAGCATATCTAAATTAGCAAGGAATGGCTTAGTGTTTTCAAGTTTAATTTGGATGCATTAATTAGCTTTTATCCATGCATAACTTTATCATGATGTTTATGTTAGATTAGATTTGTTATTGGGCGCTTGGTGTTAATTTATATTAATTATCTTAGATTATTTATCATGCATATATTTGTCATGCCTGGTGGGACCTCCTTTGTCACATGTAATTTTTTCTCAAGTTTTTGTAGTTAAATTTCATTTTTAAACATTAACCCTCTTTTTAGAACTTATTGATAAATATTATATTTATTAACTTGTTTTTTTGAGTTTGCATGTGTTGAGTGTTCCTTGTAAGTGTAGGGAGGTGAGGTGCTACCAAATTTGAAGTTAATCAACAACGATTTTAGCTTTTTTGATATTTTTGGTCAAATTCTGAGTTCTTGAAGTTATACAGATTCCATGCGCTAGCATTAATACTATTGCATCTATGTTAAAACTCATGCACTAACATTAAAACCACTACGCTAGTGTTAAACCCTATGTGCTATATTTTCTCCATATTTTTCTTCTCTATATGCACAAATAACTCCACATGTTAGCGTTGAACAATTCTACTTTTCTATTACTAGTTGTGCACTACCATGAATACCCATATGCTATCATTGTATGTATTTTATTCTCTATCTGCTGAGAGAACTCCTTTGTGCTACTATTAAAACCCCGTGCTAGTGCTACAACTCATGCACTAGTGTTTCTACCTATGTGCTACTCTTTGTTAAAACTCATGCGCCAATGTTCTCGTGTAAAAGGTTGTCTCATATTTCTAGAAATTCCATAATCTAATTTTTGGTGTTTGTTGTTATTTTACAGGTTTTTCTGACTTTTGTTTTGTAGGTTTTGATTTGAATTAATTTTCTAACATTTTTAAATTCTTTAATAAATGTTGTATTTTCATGCTTTGCTTAAGTTAGGCTAAAGTTTGTGTATGCTCTTCTCTTGCACCTTTTGGTGATCTTGAGAATCAAAAGCAACTTTAGTATTCTTTTCTAACATTTAGATTAACTTGGAAATTTCATCATTTATTTTGCTTAAGGGAATGAATCTTTTACAAAGAACTTTTTAAAGTCATTTGATTTAAGTTTTTCATTTCTATCTAGTTGGATCAATCATTGTGTATGCTCTTCTCTTGTGTCTTTTGACGATCTTGAGAATCAAAAACAATATTGGTCCTATTTATATGAGAAACTACTAAATAATTTGTGTGGAGGACCTAACACTTGTAGTCTTTTATTTTACCAAATAGCCCAAGGTGCACTTGACACATCACTCGGCCTTAACCGATTACTCACCAAAGTGCGCAAGAGGGTACCACGTTCCTCTTTTATGGAAGTTTGTGTCAAAGAGTTAGCATGATGGGAACATACATAGATACATTCCAAGTGTATAATAACAATGCAAGAATAAACCATAGCTAGAACTAGTTCATAACCATGTGCAAGAATAACTCATACAAGAAGCAAGATTAGGTTTACCATACAAGAACCAGTCATAGATATGTTAACAACTAATATCTAGCCACAAAGATCCATTATATTAATTACCATGGAAAATTGAAGTTGTATACATAAATAAGAGTATCACCATAAGTCATGCATGCTCATAAGCCAACAACATAACACTAACAAAACATATATCTTTGTAAACCATGCAAATCAATATATATATATATATATGTATGTATGTATGTATGTATGTATGTATGTATGTATGTGTATATATATACATATACATATATATACATACATACACACACATATATATACATACATACATATATATTATATATACATATATGTATATACATATATACATACATACATACACATATATACATACATATGTACATACATATATATTACACACACACATATAGGGGTGGGGACTTTCCCTTCACCGCCTATGCACCCTCAAAATAGGTTGCATGCTAAGAATAGCCATGTGCCACTACAAGATAATCAAAAAAGCATGTAAGATTTCCTAACAATAGATATTTTTAGTTCACTTCTAGTTTAGATCCTATTGTTAGCTTTAGAACTATGCATGTCACTTGGTCTTCCTTCGCATGAGATCTATCCCAAAATAGAATTTACTTTAAACTGTAGTCTTCATGCTCTATTCTTATCTCCAAAACCTTACTTGGCCGCCACTCCAACTGTTCATCTCCTAGTTCTATCAAAATGCGAGATAAGTCTTAAACATGTTTGGCATGGGTGTGAACCCTCGCACGTTGTCTATAATACTCCTACGCATGCATTCACATTTAACTCATATACCTCAAAATCCTTCATGTCACCTATGTTTGGCATATTTTAGGGGTCCAACATTACCCCACACTAGTTGTATTGTCACCCTTGATAATTCTTCATTCATAGGTACAACACCCCGAGATGGAAAACAAAACTACAAAATGGAAACATTGTAAAATGAGCATCACACCAGAAAGAGCTAAGGTGCTTGGAAGACCTCAGGAAATTCTGCATCTACTTCACTTACTAGCTTCTTCCACTCCTCCAACTTCTTCATGGATTTCCTGGTGTAACTTCCATAATCCCACGACAATTGGTCAGGAGTTATTTCATGTACCCTACTTTTTAGCTCCTTCATCACCACCTCTATCTCTGTGTAAGTGCCATTAATATTATCCATGTGCTCCAAGTATAGATTTTTGCAACTCACCAATTTTTAGGTCAAGCTTTGTGTGCTTTACCTTAACCTTATATTTTTCTTTGTGGTATCCAATATTAGTTTGTGTGCACTCTATGTTATTTTTGGGGTATTTTCCTATATAGACTTCAAAGTTACTTCCTCATCCACCAACCTAGCATCAATATATGTCTCAAAATTCATATAACTATTAAATCCAATATCTAATTTTGTATTCACTTCCTTAAGTGGTGAGAAATTCCTTTGGCTTAGTGATCCCGACCTCCACTACAATTTTTTTATTCTTATTTTCTTTTGCAATTTCCTCCTCGCACGCCCGTGGGTTTGATGTTGACCAAGAGCATGCCAACTAGGTCTTCTAGGTATTCCATCTTGTCCCCATAGTTTTCCCTATCCTAGATCACTAATGAAGGGAACTGTCCCAATATTTATTTTACTAGCATGCCAACCCTATCGTATGACTCCTTAGTTACCTCGCCCCGATCACCCCGCAACCCCTTGTATAGTCACTCTATCTCTTTTTCTTTATCTTTCTTGTCATCCACAAGGGTGCATATCATAATGCTTGAGTCTAAATTCCTATTCACCACTTATGAATCCAATTTTTTCAAGGCATTTTATGCTTGCTCATCTGTCAAGTGGTTAGGATTGATGGCCTTATACTTTTTATGGGATTCTTTTGTAAAATGATCATTTCTATTACATGGTCACTTGAACTCGAACTCTAGCTCTTTTGCATGGGAATGTAGATTCCAACTTAACATTTTCTTCATTCTCGGACACCCCTCCTTAAGGGTCCAGAGCTCCCATGCATATAATTCATTCTTAACCAAAGTACTCTAGAAACATGCATGCAACACTTTTGTAGGATCATCTATAAAATCCATATGCGGTGACCTTGGAGTCCACCACTTCCTTTATGCCTCCATCTTTGTTCTCTCGATTATTTGGGGTGGGGTGATGGTCCATGTTCTAATTAATTTTTCTTCTTTGATCACAAAGGATTCACCCTTTTCCTTCTCGCCTAGCTCGACAGCTACAGGCTTTGGTGAATTTTATCTTGGATTCTACGTTACCTCATCAGCAATCAATGCTTTACCTTTCTTGTGCACCTCAACCTCTACCTTTTCTTTCTCTTCAGCTCTTGTCTTAGCTTGTTCCTTAGATTATTGCTCAAGTTCTTCCTTGAATGCAACATAGTCCTCTTCTTCTTTATTCCCAACTGTATCTTTGTGCTAGAGACTTCCCCGCACCTTAGGAGCTTCTCCTGTTGCTTCTCAAGTGCCACATTTTTGTGAGGTTCCCATGCCATCACTAATACTTTTGCACATGTAATAATTTATCTTGTGAGAAGTATCCAATTTACCTTCACTTATTTCTTTGTCTTATTCATCTTCTCGCTTCCATTTGAACACTCTTTCTCGGGAGGTATCAATGCTTCTCTAAGCTTAGGGAAAGTGTAATCCATGACTTCCACCTCAAATCACCCTCATTTTTTAGGGCATAGCTATAAAAATACTCTATGGATAAATACCTTAATGGTCACATTGATATATAAGTGCAGATCTAAGAAATTGGGCTCCAATACTTCAAGGTATGCAGGATTAGAATCATACCTATAAGTGGTACAAAGAGTGTGTACATCGGGATCTACCTTATCTCGCATCATAATTCAATTTTTGTGCATCCTTTAGCTTGTTGATGGAGCACTTCAAAAACTTTGTGGTGAATGTGAATGGGAGTTTGCACCATGTCTCCATCTCTCCATTCGCATGTTTGAATATTACAAGACTAAAGTGTTACATTACTGCAAACTTCACTTGGTCCCCAACCACCGTAGAGAGTTCACGAGAATGTGTAATTCATTCTCAAATGCCTCACACATTTTTTCATATCATCTATCAATGTGCACCTTGTATGCATTTGAAATGTTGCCATCGCAAGTGAATCCTAGAAATTGCATGACATGCGATGGATCTACTAGTGGGTAAACGCACACATTCCCATAAGGTCCATCTAGGATTCCTAACTCCAAAATATGATCAAAAGATGGATAGAATACCATGTGATTTTTACTCCTTCATTTTGAAAATGTACCTCCTCTATGATGCTATCGCAACATAATATGCTAGGGTCAGTAATGTGCCCTCTTTGAGATTTTGTAAGCTAAGTACATAAACTTATTGTTTACATCTGCTCAATGCTCTTACACACCCAAGTTATAGCTCACGAGTTAGGTAGTGACCCTAAGTGCTGGATCATTCAAATCCACAATGGTCTATGCCCTACTTCCCTTCTCATAGTTTAGTTTCTTAGCAAGCTTCTTAATTTTAGTTGTGGCCTTCAAATATAAGGATACATCCTCTCCCATGCTACTTAGCCCTATAACTTGTTCAATCAATTAGCCTTCGTGAGGTGCATTTATTCTCCCCACAAATTAGAAGAAGTCTTTTTGTACCCAAAACATCACCCTTTGAAAAAAAATTAAATTGATCCTTCCTTTGAAATCAAGCAACATCATAAGTTGATCGGGACACTTAGAGACAAACAAATCATAGGAGTCATTTTGTAGCCAAGGATGGATTTTAGATGGCTCTTTATCACTATGGTTTGGAAAGGACTGGGTGTCACCATGCTAAGAGCTTGACCTACCCTTACTACTTTAGGTTGTGCCTTCAACCAAGGTGAGAGGACCCACTTTGTGACTGTATTAGTGGAAATTATCAATGATTAATAGTATTTGACTCTTCCTTTGTAGTATTTTGAAGGAGACCTTGAGAAAACATGGCCAATATAACATAACCTAACTCTCACAAGTTTTCACCTTAGAAAATGAAGATGTTATCTAGACAAGGTCCCAGAGTTACTAAAGAAAATGATAAAAACTGATTACATCTACATATTTTGGTAAAGGATGGAAAAATTTAATGATCTTCTTTAGCATTTGTGGATATATAGTGCAAAGGGATGGTTCATGTATGATATATCACTGAATATGAAATTTATGGTTGGGAAGTTAAGCAGGATAAAGTTGATTATACCAAATTCTTGAGAGCTTTAAACAAATGTTGACAAATCCACAAAGAAAAATGAAAAATGGCTTCAAATAGTCAAGACGAACCTTCAACTAGAAAATTGTGCATCTATGAAAGCTCAAATACACATGGCTTCACACATTCTTCAAGGATTTAACATAAGAACTCATGTTAAAGACTTAATTAAACCTTAGAAGTCCCTGATATATCATGCTTATGATACACTCATAACCGACAATCAATTTGTATCATTGAAATGAAAGTAAAGTGAATTTAAATTACTTATTGCATTATGAAATGAAAATCTCTCTTCATAATGTAATTACAAATGCCACAATACTATCATGAGGATGAGATCTTGTGTGATTTTAGAGGGATTCCTAATGTAATATTGTAATAGGAACACATATAACTATTTGAAGATATCTCAAAATGACAGTAGACACAACATGGTTCATGATTAACACAAATTACTTAAGGTTTTCAAATTGATCAACAAGGGAAAGTTTGTTTACAATCTCAAAGTTTGTCAATGGTTGTACATTTACAACCATCTTGACATGATCAATTTCAAAGATACATAAGAAATAATTGGTTTCTCAAATAAGTTCCTTCGGAAAATGGCTTTTCTGGCTTTCTCTCCTTCTCTTTTCTCTGAATAAATCTCAAAAATATTAACCCCCCCTTTTCATGATTATCCTTTTTCCTTTTATATCATCTCCTTTACTTGTTAACCTTCAAAGTTATTTCCCCCTAAAATTATGAATATTCCCAAGAATATTCCCTTTTAAAAATTTGTTCTAGAACATGGCATTTAGAAAGGTTTTCTTAAAGTTTGCCAAGTGTACAAATCACCAGTCTTTTCAATCAACTTCACTAGTGCTCAACTGGGATATTAGGTAATCTTTTCTAGTGGTTTATTTTAATCATTCTTTCTTGGTATTGATTAGATAATCATTTCAAACAATCTCTGAACACCTCTAGATAATATTGAAATGACATATATCCATACTCACTTTTCAATAATCTACCTTGGGTGCCACACACACTCTACTTCATGTCTCATTGGCTTAATTGCCACACATATTTTCTATCGAATCACCTTGATTTACCAACTTTGCTCATTCCTAACCTTTTCCAAATATTAAATTCTCCTCTGTGCGAACGAAAAAATCTCCTTCATTTCATGGGAAATATTGCATCAAATCAAAAACATATGTCTCTTTTCATTATAAAACTTGGCTCAATTTCATTATCATCATGCCTTTCCCTTCTTGTTTTAAGTATAATAAATTTCAAAGAAAATGGTGAAGGTACTTGTAGCTCATATCCTGAAGGAGATTTCTTCAGAGGACTTAAATCAGATTTTCAATTTAAGTAGTCCTAATGAAGCTTTTGTCAGGGCTTATTTGATATAGAATGTGTGCGGGTGACACCAGAGGGCCCTTAACATACTAGAAATTTTGATTAGCACTTCTTACAAGGCTAATCAAGATCAATCATGTGTTCACATCCTTCTAGGTTATGTATTTCCATATTTTTAGATGGGAGCACATGAAATCTCTGAAGATTTGAAAAAATATTGGGTTGAGAGAAGACCTCATGTCTGAGGAAAACCAATTTTCAATGTCCCTTCCTATGTGATGAGGATTTTGTATCAAAATAGATTCCTTAGGAATCATATGTGTTGTATGATAAATCCTCCATCGACATAATGCTTGTTATTCCCACAAAATAGATGAGTTGGAGAAAAGGATCAATTTCCTGGAGAAAAAGCAAGTAGAGACCATGCCTTCGCAACCAATTTCAGCACCAGGGTCATCTTCAGGGAAAAGGAAAGGTGAACCACAACCTCAACCTCCAATTGTTATCTCAAGATGGAGAAGAGGACCAATCATTGTCTCTCACCATTCAAGGGAATCCATTTCCTCCACTCGAGATAATAGGGGAGATTTTCTATTGGTCATCCACCCACTTAATGCATCATGCTCCTCAGGAAGAGCATGAATTTTGGGCCCTCAACCAATTCCTTCTCTGAAGGAATAATCCACCTTTCACAAGGAAATGGGAGGCTGGGTCAAGTTTGAGGCCTCGCAATCAGCCTAGTCAACAACATGCAGTACTTTCCCCTCCAACCACTTTAGGTGTCCCCTCTCAACCCACTCCCAACATGTCAACCCTTCACAAAGGGAAAGGAAAGATGACATTCTTCACAGAGAGTTTGGATCTTTTAGATTGGGTTTCATCTCAATAGAAGAAAGTTGAACTGGAGCAAATCATGAGTCATCCTAGAATGACTCTGGAGGCATTGATGGATATGGGAATGTCTTGGGACTGGCAGGGTTAGTCATTTTTCATTCAAATAGCACAAGGCTCAAGTGAGTTTGTGTTGAGAAAAAAAAACTTTGAACAAGCTCCCCCTGCTAGGAGGAAACTATGAAGTAGGGCTGAAGAATGCCTAGATGTTGTCTTCTTTTCATTGTTTCTCTTTTTGGCATGTATATATCTTTCTTTTTCATGGGTAGGGCCCCTATAGAACCCCATTTTGTTCCTTATTCAAAGTGCAAGAAACATAACAATATCAATCATTTACATGCTTATCCAAATGTATGTTAATTTCATCAAAGTAAATATGGCATTATTGCATTCTTCCATTTTTCAATTGAAATAAAGGAACAATAAAATTCAGAGAAACAATTACTTCCAATGTAATAGAAGTGTCATTTTAAAACATCAGTTTAAAAGGATGAATATGAAAAGAGAATATAGTTCAAGGAACAATTGTCTAAGCATGTTCATCATCCTTTGCATCATCTTCTTCTTCAACTTCTACTTCTATGGATCTTGTTCTTTTGGTAGCCTCACCACATATGCATCATATATTTTGAATAATTCATTAACCTCATCCTCATCTGGTCCTATATGATGCTGGAAAATCAATGCCTATCTAGATATTGCATCAATGCAATGGCCCATTTTTTGCTTGTATTCCAGTGGCCTTGCCTTCAACTCTGTAATTCTATTCTCTATCTTTCTCATGGTCTTAATGACTTCATAGGAGAAGTCATTCCTTAGAACATTATTTTCAAAAGATTCAAGTAAGAAATCAATCTTCATGTCCCCATAACTCTTCTTGAACTTATCAATAACCATATCCTCCAACTTTAAGTCAATAGCATCGAGAGTGTCATCAACCCAATTTATTTTGATTTCAATATTTTCTTTGATTCCATTTAGGGTCTGACTCTAATTTTGAAACTCTTCAAGGGCATGTTGGCTTCCTTTAAATTCAGCTGGTATAATGTCCTCCTCCTCAACCAACTCATCACTGAGCTAGGTAATGTGGTCCAACTTGGGAAGAATACCTTAAAGTAGAAAATCTCATTGTCACATTATTCAATTATCTCATCAATTTCATTGATTCTATTTTTGAGATCTTCATATTTTGATCTGGCTTCCGTAATTGCTTCTTTTCCCCTCTTGGTCAAATTCTCAATCCATGTGTCTACTACTTGAACCTTCTTGACAACCTTGTTTATCTTATTCATTTCTTAGGGGTGTTTATATAGCACCTTTCTTGTGTTTGACTAGTCTTCCTGTCAACTATTGCAAAAAGAACTCAAGGCCTTAACTTGCTCCTTTAGTTGCCTTTTTTCATTCCATCTTCATCAAATTTTTAGAAGATCATTCACTACCTCAGACACTCCTTGCTTCAATTGTTCCCTTGAAGGTTTTCCCAAAGGAATAATCTGAATGTTATAATCATTAGTTGTTATGTCTTTTCTTGTTTTACCCTCAAAAGGGTTGTTATTTCAAGGTCCTTGCTCTAGATGAATCAAGTGTGGGTTTTTGTGATGGTCCTAGCCCTTTTTGAGGCTCTTACTACCTTTGGAAAAGATAGAGTAGTAAGGTCAACAACTTGCATAGGGAGAACCTCTTTTTCTTCATTTGAAATCAACTCACTGATCCATCCCTTTTCTAAGCTTGTTATAGCTTTGTTTCTTGTGATTCTTGCTGGAGTTTCTCAGGAACAACTACCATTTTTTGGATACTTCTTGTTCATTTTACACCAATGATTGTGTCTGTTCTGATTACTTATTTTGATGGTCCCTATGCCAATCTCACCTGTGCTACTGATTCTTTTGGATGCTCTTTTTCATGGTCTAGAACTTTAGATTGATCATTTTTTCCTTGAATTGTATCAACATTCAAGGGAAACTCCTTCTTTTTTCTTAATTGAAGCCATAGTGGATTCAATTTCTTCTCCAACACTTTCTTGTACCAAAATTTGGGTTGTGGGCTCTTTCTCTCCCAAAGTCTTTGAGTTACCAACCTTACCCTTTTCATGCTCTAATGATGTATTTGGAAATGCCATGGTAGGTTTTTCCTCTAGAAACAACTCTACATTTCCCATTAAGGGCTGTAAATTCTCACTAGTAATGATTTCTTCATCAAGCAATTACATCTTGTGCTATTTTCAATTTTCTTCAAAAATAGATTTTCCCTCATGAGGAAGGTCATCAATCTTGGTCACCTCAATTAGAAATGGATATAGCCTCTTCTACTAATAACTCAAGTATTAATATCCTTTTCAACAAACAACTCTGGTTTACCCAATTCCAAAACCATTTGTCCTGGGGAAAGTAATTCAGTTTCTGGATCCTCACTTTAGTAGTTGGTACATGAATATCTTTTTCCAATTCTTTGCTTGCTTGAATGCTACCCACTGGTGTCAATATTGGTTCATCTATAGATAAATTAAGTGCATCCAACATGGAAAATCCTTCACCAACATCAACATCAATTACATCAGTTTGGCACTTTACAAATTCATGCATTGTTTCAACTGGAGGTACATTTATATCCTTGGCAAGAAAAGTTTTAGAGATTTTCATACCTAGGGTAATAAATTGATTATCTACTAGATTAACTGTAGTACTTCCTTGGGAAACTAGACTCTAAGTGCATTCCATTGTTTTTTCCACAAAAGACAGAGGTGGGATTAGAGGATCTGATTGCTCCACATGTGGTAGTGATGCATCATGCTGCTTTTGGAAAGTATCACTCCTTTTAGACTCTGGGGATCAATTACCACATCCGGTGCTTGAAATTTTGTAGGCATATGGGAACCTACTCTTACCAAGATTGGTTGGTGAATAACCTTGTGTTTTTTTGTGTGTCCTCTCAAACCTTTTTAAATATGGTGCTGCTCTTCTTTCATCCTTGTGTGGCTTAGAATGAATGTGGCCACTTGCAATGGCTCCACTCATTAACTTTTCAGCACTATGTTGCTTTGGTGAAACACTTGGATGGACCACATGTGATGCCAAACCTTTCCCCTTTTCCTAAATTGGCACTGCAAAAGTAATGGGGGCATTCTCCATAGATTTTAAAAGCATATCTTCAATATTTTGCTTGAGAACTGACATAGAAGTGCCTAGTTCACTAGTGGCTGATGTCCACTCATCAATGAATTTAGAGTAGGCCTTTTGGATGGAAATTGAGGGGCCTTTCCTCCCAAGTGGGTCCATTCTATCTGTGTCCTCCCTTAGGGTGGAATATCCTCACTCAGGTTTCCCAAACTTCTGAAATTGTTTAGGATTTTTGTATTCTGGAGTGAAAGATCAATGTTCTTTTGGGCCAACCAGTTTATAGTCCTCCTCATTACATCAGCTATTCTTAAATAAGGATCATCAGATTCTACCACATTCCATTCTGGAGGAGATACAGGTTGATCCCCCACCTTTTGATCAATATAAAATCTTCTCACTGTGTGTGGATCATCCATAATCCCCTCTGGGATAACCATAATTTTGTAGTCTATTATCTGTGATCAGAGTCATTCTAGAAAAATCCCTTAACCTGACTTCTTCCTCATCCCTGCAGTTCATCTAGTAATCCTCAAAATGGGGCTCATGCTCAAAGGTATTTACAATGTTGTTAAACACCCATCTAATGTCATAATTAGGCCTGGCCTCAAACTTTTCCATATCAAATTTCTGCATTTCCTCTTCAATCAATCTAGCCTTTATGATGGAAGGGCATGAATACCTTCAATTTGAATAGGAAATTTGATATTTTTTTATGCCTCCCAACAATTATTTTATGCACAGGTGTCAACTACCTTACTAGTTCACATAAAATCAATTTATCATCTACATACCTAGGTAACTTATATGGCTTTCCCTCAAAACCACTAACTCTTATGTAAGTGAACTTTTATATTGGATGAAATAACATCCATATTCCAAAATTACTTGTCTAGCTTGTTTAGACATCCTATATTGTCCCACTCTGGCTTAAAAAGACAAATGATTGGGGAAAAGAAAACATCATTAACTAACCTTACATTCCCACTCTAGTTGATCAATTATAGTTGGGGAAATATCTCATGCATTTGACATTGCTTAAAATCTACATGTGGTGACAAACCTGGGAAATGTTTGTACCCTACAACATTATAAATGAGATATGTCATCATATAAAATTCAAGGTCTATGCAGTATCTCCCATCTCAATTTTTGCTGCTAGAGTGACCATGTGATCATGGAGTGCATTTGCAATAAAGGTGGCCCAACAAATGCTCCCTTTTCTCTAGAATAATCCATATGTATGTAGTCATCCATTCTTTGAATTCATTTGTTGTTTCTAAACCTGCCATTCAACTTAGCAACACAATGACATCCTCAACCTCCTCTAAAAATTGTTCCCTAACCAAATTTTTAGGGATTCTAGCCATTGTCTTCTTCGTAATAAGCCAGTTTGTATTTATCATCTTGACATAGTCCTTCTTCTTTGTTTCATAATCCTTCAGAGCCAACTTGATGCCGATGGTAATTGGGTTTGTGACTATAGGAAATTTTAACATTATTTTGATGGCTACTAGTGTTAGTGTCAGTACTGCATCCCCACTCCCATCTAACACCTCCCTCTTTTTGGATCATAATTCATAGCACAATGCCACACTAATTTCAGGGAAATGAATAGAGGGTGGGATGGCACCAGCTAGAGCAATACAACTTTCTTGAATTAATTTTAAGGATTCATTCTGATGGGGACTTTTAACCTTTGGAGGAAGTCATCTAGATCACACCCATTAAGTATGTGTCCATAATTTTATCTAGATCACTTGTGATTCCCACAAATGAGAATGAAGATGGCATAGTCTTCATTGTTTAAAAACCCTAACTTTCCTTTTAAACCAACCTTGCCACTAAAAAATAAATATAGGAGTTTGAAGCTCTTACCAGTCAATCCACAAGTGCCTGAACAATTTAAACCCAAATCAACAACTTCTTAAATCCTCAGGTTCACAATTTGAGCTCCATAGCTAATGATGTGATAATTCTTCACACAAATCACAAAGGCAGCAACAAAAATCAAGCCAATTGGTAAATAAAGATGAAAGCATTCACAAGATTTAAAATGTCCTTGATTTTGCATAGCAACATTAATGGTGGTAGAAATAAATGCAATGCATCAAGACCATTCAATCCATCATTTGCAATTTTAAAAATGAACCATCCACGTGGAATAAAGCTTTTGCTATCATGGGCTCGGGGCACCTTTTGTAATTTTGTAGCATTAGAGACTTTACACACTTTTGGAAAACTTGACCCACCCATCTCGCCTTTTGGTTTTCAATACTAGCTCGACACGTGGTCACATTTGAGTGATAAGTGGGGTTTGTGACCTTTTTATAATTTTACCTCACTTCCTTTTCAAACCAAAAATGCTTGAGTTCCCCAGTGACCCGCATCTCCGCCTTTTGCATTTAAGTAGCCACGTGTCTCTTGTGGGTTTGGGAAATTTTTACACTTTTACTCCTTTCTTCATAAATGTGTAAAGCTACAAATATGTACCACCTCCCCACATCCACTCCAATTGTGACACATGTACACTCCTTGACACCAATTGAGAAATTATTTATATTACCTTTTGACTATGAATATTCAGAGAACATTTATCGGGTGATGGGGCCGATTTCACATTTTGTGAATGTGAGAGAAAAATACAAGTTTACAAATTTGACCACCACACCGCAATCAATTTAGAACTACCACGTATCAGTGGGCAATGGGAGAGAGAATGCAAATAATAGACAAGACCAGAAGTAATTTACAACAAGAAATCCCTCAAACTCCAGAACTTAAAACATAACAAATTTTCCCATAAGAAACCACCAGATAATGCACATTCAGACATGATCCTCGACCAAAAAGAGGAAAGACTAGACCATACATAGAAAAACCACAAAGTGACTCACACCTCAATAGGGGAAAGAAAAATATAGCAAACAATGATGGAAAATCTTAACCAAATAAGGGTGAGATTAATTTGAGCACCAACACCAACTCGACTGGGGATGAGCACTCCTTGTGAGTGCCTCAAGAACAAACCATGGTGCAGAGAAAAGTAGACCATGTGCCAAAATCCATTGGGCCATGGAGTCAAAATACTAGTGTAAATAGAAATAAGGTGATAATAACCAACCCCTCAGAAAAACACCGAGAAACCCAAAACCAATGGTCACTAGGGACCGAGACAAACATGGAAAAAAAAAAAAACAAAAAAAAAAAAAAACTATACACTGTACAATAATGCGTACCTCACTTTTGAGAGATCAATCAAGAAAGTGCTTCAAGTGCCTGCCATTAATAGGAAACTCAAGTAGTTATCCATCTAAATCTTTTAAGAAAAAGGTATGCTCACCGATTTTGATGTCAATGGAGTAAGGACCCATCCATAATGCATCAAACTTTCCATGTTTTCCCTTGTCCTCATGTCTACTATCCCATAATAATACAAGATCTCCTACACTAAACACTCAAGGGGTCACCTTTTTATCAAATAATTTTTTCAACTTTTCCTGAATTTCAAGTGTCTCTAATGGGACTCTCTTCTTACTTCATCTAATTCAACAATTTGATTTATTCTTGCATCATACGGACTAACTTCTGATCCTCAATTTATCGAATAAATTAGTAGGAAGATAGTTGCATATGTAGGGAAGGAGGGCTTGAGTTCCATACACCAATTCAAAGGGATTTTTCCAGTATCTCTCTTAATAGTAATTCTATCAGCCCATACATTGAACTTTAATTGTTCACCCCACCTTTGTTTATTTATCTCCAAAGTCCTCTGATTATTTTCAAAAAATTCTTATTTCTTGATTCATCCTGCCCATTACCTTAGGGATTGTAAAAATATGCATATGTGAGATTTATTCATACTCCTGACACATGGCTACAAGGTCTTAGCTCTAAATCTCATAGCATTATCAAAATTATTTTGGTAGGCACTCCAAATCTATAGATTATGTGATTCAAAACAAAATCCATAACAACCTGGTGAGTTGCCTTCTTCGTAGGAATTTCTTCAACCCATTTGGTGAAATAATCAGTAGCCACCAATATCCATCTGTGGCCTGCACTTGAAGGGTCTGATATTTCACCAAAAAGTCCATACCCCACTATTTAAAAGGAGCTTCAACTGATACTGGTTGTAAAGGGAGAGCTAAAGCTTTCAATCTTCCTGAGAAGCATTGGAAACTCTCACATCTTCTAACTAATAGAGTTGTATCTTTAAAAGTGTGGGCCACCAATAACCAACTCTTAAAATCTTATGAGTATTTAACTCTTCCATAAAAATTCCCCACAAACTCCTCCATGAAACTCAGCAACTAGTTTAGGGGCTTCATCTTCAATAATGCATCTCAAGAGAACCCCTTTAGGATTTTTCCATGTCAGTCCATAATAAGTGATAATATATTTATGGGAAGCCAACCTAAGAGCCCTCTTCTGATTTTTACTCAAATGTCCAGGACATTCCAAATTATTAAGATAGAAGATGATGTCCTTATACCATGCTGAATTGATCAATATTTCATGGACATTTATATCTTCTCCCTCAATTTCATTTATTTCCATTACCTATAGGTTACTTCTCTCCATTAGTTTTTCCAACCTAAACCCCTAACTAACTTGGTGGTTTGAATATCCATGTCATACTCTTGTAGTTTGTTCACCCATGACACCTTTTTCTTGAGATTTCCATTTCTGATAGAATATCCTTGACCATAGTATGAGGAGCGTAGGCCGTGATCTTGGAGCTCAAAATATATGGTCTGAAATTTTTGTTTCTTTTACCAAAGAGAAAGCCCACTTTTCCATAATAATATATTTCAATTATACTCCTTGAAGTGCCTTACTAAAGAAAGCAATTGGCCTTTCATTTCCTTCCTCATCCTTTTACAATAGTATATAGGCAATAGTATTTTATAAGAAAAAGAAAACATTTGAAAATATTTCTTGTAATTAGGAGCTGACTAAAATAGGGGCATACTTTAATGCTTCTTTAATCCCAAAAAAATTGGATAGCTTTTTCCTCCCATTTGATAACCTGATCCTTTTTAGCATGCTCGTAATGGGATAGTCATTCTCAACAAAAGTTAGAAATAAATATCTGATGAAATTTATTTGTTTGAAAAAGGATTGAATCCCTTTTTGTTTTGGGTATAGGGACTTTTCCAATAGCTTCCACTGTTTAGGATCTATCATGACCCCTTCCTTGGATACAATGTGCCCAAACAATTTTTCCTTTTGAACCCTAAAGTGGCATTTTTTAGGATTCAATGAAATGACATACTCTCTGTACCTCAACAAAATTTTCTCTAGATGTTTTAAATGATCACTTATCTTCTTGAAAATACTATCACATCATCCTGGTACAAAGCAATGAAATCATTTATATATCTAAGAATGCTACATCCATAGCTCTTTGAAAATGTTGCTCCAAATTCATCAGACCAAATGGCATTCTTACATACACATAAGTACCCCATGGAGTGGTGAAAGTAGTTTTGATTCTTTCTGATTGCTTTACCACCACTTGATTATATCCTGAGAATCCATCAAAGTAGACAATAATTCTGAAGCTAGTAACTAATTGCAGCATGTTATCCATATTGGGAAGGGGATAATTATATTTGATTGATGCTTTATTCAAGTTCCTAAAATCCACACACAACCTTATATCTCCATTCTTTTTTTGAATTGGCACTAGATTTTCCACCCATGAAGAATACCTTGTGGGTTGTATAATACCTCCATCCCTTAACTTTTTTAATTCTTCTTGCATTTTGAGGGAGAGAAGTGGATTGATTAGTCTTTTCTTTTTCTGAATGGCTTAGCATTAGCTTCCAGTGGTATTTCATGCTGGAAAAGGTCTTCCCTATATGCCTTCAACTCTGAATATGACCATGCCAAGTAGTCTTGGTACTCTTTCAACAATTGGACATATGATCCCTTTTCTTCTTTATTCAAGTTTCTACCTAACCATATTCTCCTAGGTTTGTTGTCCATCCCTAGGTTGTGTTCTTCCACATCTCTTAAAGCTGACATATGCCTACAAATAATGCGATCAACATTATCAAAGTTTGACTCAAGCACAACCAAACCTCTTAGAATGGTATTTTTTTTCAACTGAATAACATCTTTACCAAACAAGGTTTCTCTTCCCTCATTAATACATACCATTGGCTCCCAATCCACATGTTGATTTGTGAATTCCCCTTTGTTTTGTAAAAATATTTGAATTTTGGCATCATCTTCAAAAAACCTTCCAATTCTTGACATTATCAGGGATATACGGTCTTATCAGCACCTCAATATCATATTCACGATACAGAGACACTGTGAAATTTTCAAACCTAGACCCTAGTACTGCCAATTTGTCTGCTACAACATTTTTTTCTCTCATGGTACACTATATTGAAGGAGTCAAACATTTCAATGAAATCCCAAATTGCATACTTATATTGTTTCATTCTCTTATTCTTTTTGTCATACAACTTTCGGAAATTTCTTAACACTAATTCTAAATATCCTTTAACAATAATATTTTTATACCATATCTCCAAGAAATCCTTAAACCCATAAGCAATGCTTCATACTCTGTAATATTGTTAGTGCATTGAACTAGAGTTTAAAAGAAGATTTGAACTCTTTCTTATCTGGGGATATCAATACAATACCTGCACCATTTCAAAATTAGAACAAGATCCATCAAACATCAAAGTCTAAGGGAAACCAAGTTGCTCAGGGAAATTACATTTATTGAGTTCATGTTCCTTGAAATATGCATAACCAACAAAATTTTCAACATCTACATCTGTATATAATACTTCATACAAAGCATTGTTTGGATCTTCAATCAGATGTACCATCTTATTTTCACCATATAACTTCACAAGATTTCCTTCCAATGGTATGGTTACGTATGACATATCCATTTGCACACTCCCACCCACACTAGCAGCCCATTTTATTGATAAAACATGCCCCATTTGGTCGGGAAATCCAAAATAACCACATTCATAGTTAAGGATTTTCCAAGGTAACTTGTTAGTTGCACTATTTCCCTTGACATATCCAATCATAAGAACTTCCCTTGAATCCATAGTTATGCATTTTCCAAAGGCTTTTGTGTCTCTTTGATGTTCAATTCATTCATCACCTCAAGAGGTATCACATTACATGAAGCTCCCAAGTCAAACATACAATTATGCACCAACCTATCCTTGATGATCAAAGTGGTATAAAAAGGATCAACATCAAGTTGAGATTCCATAAGTGAAGTACCAAGTATACTTTTGGTGATTCTCCCAATTCTTCTAGGGCTTGTGGTATCTCAAGATCTACAATGAAAGGAGGAAGATCCACACCATTCACATTATTTCCTTGTGTTTTTATCTCTTCTTTAAATCCCAAATACTCAAATGCCCTCTTTCTATGCTCAGGATTTAAGAAATTCAACAATAGGTACAGTGACTTTGATTTGGCTCAAAATTTAGGCTATATCACATGGAGCATATTTGGGTAAGGTGGTGTTTGATGGGAGATTTATGATTCCCTCTCAAGTGGTATAATAGTCTTTTAACATGGGGCATGAGTTGGGGTATAAGTTTTACTTGGAGCAACAAATCCTTTTTGAGTGTATCCTTCTTAAGGGTTTCTTTGGGGATATTGGTGAGAAATGGAGTTTTTTTTTTGGCATGAGGACCTCCCCCTTGATAAATATGCTTCTTGTATTATGATCCTTTTCTGTGTAACCACTTTGCATTCATCAATAGTTTCCTATCTTCCTCAGAAGATATTCCCCCATCATACTTCTTAATCATCGGGGCCCTTGAAGGAAATATTATTTAGAATCCTTATAAAATGTTTCCCACCACAAACCAGAGAACAAAATATTACGTGTGGTTCTCCTACATAATTTCCACCTGCAATCCCACCATGATCTTCCTCCATAATAGCTTCACACTCATGCTCAAGAACACACTGGTGTAAAAATTCATCTTTACTTAGTTTGTATAAGTATCCACTAATCAACATATAAGGCATGACACATATGACAAGTTGTTTCTTCTCTAAACTCTTCATCCCGTTAAGCTCCACACCAGTTTGAAAAAGATAGCAATCTCTTCGATTCGGAGGGCTCGTAGTTCAATCAGAGAAAATGTGTGCATCCGACATTATATCCTCGATACTCTGCACATCCTCACCGAGTTAATCCTTAATAAATGATTTGGTCGGTGCTCTTTCTGGCTTAACCACCATTGTAGAAGAGTCAAATTCTGAAACAACAAAATCCAATGACATATGCACCCCTACAAAACATGATTATTCACCAAGTACTTAAGTGTCATGTGATCTGTATAAAATATAAATTGAGTATCGATAAGTATCTTATCTAAACTTATGCAATGCGTAGATCATGGACAAGGCCTCACACTCTATAGTTTTATAATTTAGTTCAACAATCTCTTCCCTAGTAATAGTTTGCTAGATTTACCGAGGATCAATGGAGTGCCCCCTGTTGGATCCCGATTGAAATGCCACCACAGAAACCCACATTTTTGGAAGCTGAATTAGTTAACTAGAGGGACTTAGGTTCCCGAGAGCATTGGAAAGAAATCAAAAGTTTTCCACTGAAAAATTTTCTCACCAAAAGTGTTTGGCACCCACCGTGGGGCATTTATAGTAACATCTGCACCCAAAATATGACCCTAAGGTCTAAAAAAATAAATTTCAAAGGAAAATCATTTGTAAAGGAGACTTCGTAAGGAACAAACCCCTATCACGTTCGTTTCTGCATCGTGAAGAAATTTCCAGATTGGAGTGAAGTACAATGAGTGATAGTGATGCGAGAAGATGTCTTCCCAAAAAGAAGATTTTTGATCATCCATGGTTATAGACTAGTGTTGACAAAGGAAAGAAGAAATAACCTATCAACGATGAAGAAGAATGGATTCAAAGGAGACATAATATAAGGTGTGAAGTTAGAGAATATGTAAAATTCTTGCAAGAGATGAATGAGCAACTTGAAGCATCCCATAGTGAGGAGGAAGAAGATGAGAGTTGTCTTATAGAGGAAGAACGAAGATAATTCATACCTTAGGGTTTTGATACCCAAAAGGTTATTAAATCTTTGGTGAATAAAATCCTATCCTTGAGCCTTCTGATGAAGATAAAATCAACATTCAAGAAGATGAGAAAAGAAAGTTAGGTGTAACATCCCTTTGAAGAATATTTTTGTAATCTTGCACAACTCACTACAAAATTGAGAATGTTGTCCTTATTCCACCATTATCTAGATGAATTCATTACATACGGTGATGAAGAAATGAATATGTTGAAAATAGAATATGTGGAAAGACTTGAGAGCATAATAAAAGGAAATTATGACCCTAAATTCTTTGATGAAATTTGGAGGTATGCTTTAGCTCTACAGAATAGAGATGAACATCTTGAAGCTCCGCATCAAATGGAGCAAGAAGATGAGATGTGACCTATGGAAGAAGACCCAGGATTACTACCCATATTATGAGGCTTTCATTCCTGAAAGATTCTTGGATGCTGTTGAAGAAGATCTTATCATGGAACCTTTTGATGAAAGCCAAAGAGGCGTCTATGGAGGAAGAAGTAGAAGAGACGAAGATAAAATCACCATTCGTGAAGTTACATTTGGCTTGAGTCACAACCCATGGGGGCATAATATATTCAACAAAGGAAGATCCTTGCTACATAATGGATGATCCAATGCTCTCCAGAAGACTCCACTAATGATGAAGAATATGGCCAATTAAAATTAAGTATGGATGATCTCTTTTCAAATTTTGATCTTTCAATTGATGATGAAATGGAGAGATGTGATGATGTGTAAGAAAGCCAGCCAACATCATGGTCCGAAAATGATGAATTCAAGATGTTCATAGATAATTTTACCTCCTATTTTGATTATTCAAGTGATGTAGAAATGTTTCATGAAGAAATGGAGGAAGTCAAAGAATCAAACTCTCAAGCTAAATTGTGGACCCACAAGCCCGATTTTTGTTCTAATCCGGCTACCATGTGTCCCAAACTAAAAGGGGGCCCATTTTTCAAATTTTTTACCTACCCATTTGTATGGATTTGATACAAACTTTGAATGGGAATATCTTTTGACTCGGGGCTTGAAATATTATGAATCGACACAATTGAGAAGATCTCGGCCTCACCTACGCCATGGAGGTCTGAAACTTTAATTTTGAGGAGGTTAGGTAAAGTAAAATGGAGGAAATGTCTACGAGCCTTCAATGGAGGATCCATCTGTCTCAACAACCATATCAGATTCGATATGTTTCTACCTTTTCCTCTTATTTCAAGGTGCCAAATCAAGAATTCATGCAGTAAAGGTAGATTTGCGGGCATATTTTATTAGAAGCAATAATAGTAGTGATTGAGTTTCAACCTGATTTTCCCTCTTCTCTCTCTCTTTCTTATTTCAAGTTGAATCTATAAATACGGGGAAGGATTCATTGTAAAGGGTTGGACATTCTTTGTTTTGCAGGCTCCCTTCTCCTCTTAGTAAAGGGATTTGTGGGGTTCAGGCCTTCCATCAAAATTGCATTACGTTTCTACCTCTTGGCTACTTTGTAATGGAATGTATCAATCTACAGAGCAATAAAACATGTCTATGATCGATTTTAGATCCTTTCTTGCCTCTTTTTCTTTCATCTGGTCTTCTATTACATATCTGGCCATTTTGCTTGTTTATTGTATGCATTCTATTGGTTTGTGTCTATTAGCAAAATAAGTGTTCATCATTCCTTTGGTGCATCACCTGGTAGTTTAGTCATTTCTTATTTCTTATACTCCTTTTACCCCTATCTCCTTGGCAAGTTTTAGACTAAGTATAGAGATAAACCCTCTGCAAGCTCCCATGCATGCACCTAAATAGAGGAATAAGGAACCAACCTTCAATCTGGAGAGCTTTTCCATTTTTGTAAGGTCCCACGCACCTTGGGGAAAGTTCAATGTTATGCAATCACACCAAATGACTCTACCTTAGAAAAGAAGACCTATCGAACTCATTTGGGGGTGTTGTGATTTTGCACTAATAGTTTTGGCACACTCGGTGGGACTAAGAAGTCTCCATCTTATTACAGTAGGGATTGATGTACACTTGTTGTGATTCTGGCTTTTAAGAAGCCTTAAAATTTTACATCTAATGACTCCAAAAGAAACAAATCTACTAGTTTAGCAGCCCAAGCTTGGGAGATTCATGAGAAAAACCCGGTCTAGAGAAAAGAAAGAAGGTATATTTGAATACTTGCGTCTATCCCAGGTAGAGAAAGGAGAGGAAGAAGAGTTCAGAGGTCTCCATCTCCACTAAGCAGAACCTTATCAACACCTCCACCTGCAAGGCCTTTCTTTTAGTCTATAAGGGTTCTTAGGCCAATCAGAATGGCACTAACCAAATCCATATGTCAACTTCACTGGTAGTAGTCCACTCACCTTGAATGCACAAAACCCGGTCCGATTGTAGCATTAAAGAGCATCCCATATTTCACTGGGAAAATCAAACTTCTCTGGTGACCATGTCAAGATATTACAAATGTGCATACAATCCATGAGATCCATGAGATGGACATTGTAGTCAAGATTACTCACCTCTTCATTCAAAGGAAAGCTTCACAATGGTTCAGAGTCTTGAAGTAGGCTCTATCATAGCTGGAACAATTTGTGCATGGCTCTTCACAATCGGTTTGGGGAAAAGGGTGATAACTTCTTTGTTGGAGAAACTAACAACAATAAAGAGAGCCCCAAAATGAGCAAGTGGTGACAGACTTCAACCTCAGATTCTAGTGGACATAGGATAGGATTCCAACAACAGTAAAGCCCACTAATGAAGGTGCCTTCTTATACTTTCTTAGGGCTTTAAATTTTGATATTTCTCTAATGATTCATTCAATGGGGGGCACTACATTACTGTACCTATAGCCTCTCCATAGGGGTTGAGAACCATTTGATTCAAGCTGGAAAAATCACTCCTAGGCCATCCATGCCTCTATACCTTGAGTTAGGAAGCCGGATACTAGCCAAGTGCCACCTACATTAGCTCTATACCCACCCCAGGAGTCAAAGCTCAGTTGAAGCTTCCACTTCATCATCTAATACCTCTAAAGAGCTTCAAGAAGTGATGAAGAAACTTTAGAACTTTGGGAATGAGCTAGTGACCATCAAAAGACAACAAGCTCAGAGTTCCAGGCCATACCAGCCCCAGGCTCAATATCAAGCTAGACCCCAGTATCAACAGAATAGGCCACCACCTCATATTGTAAACAAGATCCAGAACCAAGGACAACCCTAAGCTACTAGACCTTTCAGGCCGTATGATCCTAACACAACTTCAACATCAAGAGCATTGGTTCCCACAAACAATATGGACACAAGAATATGATTGGTGTTTTCCATGTGATCAGCCACATAACCAATCAATGTGCTTTAATGGTGCTCTAAATCAGGCCTTGATGGTGCAAACCAGTATGGTGCCACAAGAACCTAGCCAAGAGGAAGATCAGTAAAAGGAGCTCAACAAAGTGGACCCCCAAGTGAGACTATGCTTGTCAATTGGTAGGCTGAAGACTTATGTGGGATGAATAGTCCCCTTCTCAAAGTGTGGCTGCCAATACACGGTCCAAAAAGAGAAGTATTGGAGAGGGCCAACCACTGAACTCAGGTGACCCTCAACCTTCCATCACTCCACAAGGTCCTGGTGCTCAAGTATAACTCCCAACATGTTGAACCAATCCAGACCACCTTCTAAACCCAGTCAGGCACCGGTTGTAACAACCCATGTGCAAGAAAGAAATGTGTCTGGGAGGGGTAGCAAAAAGATAGCTCATTCAATATTATTGAGTAGATGAAAAGGACAAGTGTGAACATTTCACTATGGGAGTCATTGGCCATTCCGGGTAGTAGAGGATCATTGCGGGCTTGCCATGCGGAATTGGTCAAGTTCAAATCAACCCCTAACTAACAAGAGGAGAGAGTGCTTACCAATGTAGTTCAACCTAGGAAGGAACCAAGGAAAAACAAGGTAAGAACCTGAGACCTCCTCCCTTATATGTCTCATTAATTATTGGAGACAAATTGGTGCACAATTGTATGATTGATTCTAGGGCTAGTAGTTTTGTGATGCCCAAACAAATAGTTGATCAGTTGGGTCTCCAATATGAAGTCATCTCTAGAGGAGTTGTCTAATTAGATGGGACAAGTAGTGACCACTATGGGAATTATCAAGGATCGAGTCTCACTCTACATGCTTGCCCTAATGTGACTATTTTGCAAAACGTGTCAATCATAGATTTGCCACCACATTTTTCTTTGTGTCTGTCCAGAGACTTCACTGCCAAAATTGGAGGCTACATGTCTGTTGATTGGTCACATATGCTCTTTAGGACAAGGTATGGGGTAAAAGGCCACAATCAGATATGAACCTATTGTTGATTATCATATTGAATCCTATGTGCCTAGCCCAATCAATTCCAACTACTCAACTTTTGATCAAGAAGACCTCCTAAACACTAATGAAATAGATACCAAGGTGGGATGTATCCCAGACTTGACCCTAGATGAGTGGGCCAAAAAAGACATGATTTTGACCCCTATAAGGAGATGGAAGAATCTGAATTGGGTGTCTACTATCTACATGAAGAGAATCATCCTCTTCTTGACCTAATTAAGCAGAATACAAGGATGACAATGAGGTATGGAAATTGTTCTTTGATGGCTCAAGGAGTAGACAAGGAGCTGGAGGAGGAGCCATGATTGTGTCCCCCAGAGGTATGAGATATTATTCAGCCTTTAGATTCTAGTTTTCTTGCTCAAATAACACTCTTTGAATATGAGGCTTTAGTCAAGGTCTTCATTGGGCAAGGAAGTTGGGGATCAAGAACTTGCAAGTGTTTGGTGACAGTGAACTGGTTGCCAATCAAGTTAGAGGACTAAATGTTGTCAAAAATGACCTGCTCAAGAACTACAAGAGTAGGGTATGGGATCTCATGGAGGATTTTGAGGCCTTTAGCATTGTGTCCATACCTAGGAAGGAGAATGAAGCTGTTGATAGACTTGCAGCAGTCGGGCAATGTTTGATGTGGTTGACAACATCAAAAGAGGCAAAGAACAACCACATATCCATGTGGTTGTGAGGCTAGTAGTGCCAGATAATAATACATGTTGGTAGGTGTTTGAGAATGATCAACAGATCATTAATTTTGCAAGAAGAAGCTGAATTCTCAGCTAGAAACTAAAGTAGACTAGAGTAGTGTATGGGAATCAGATAGTACAACTGCATACAAACAAGCTTCCCAAAGGCTTAGTGACACTGGAATCTATTTTCAATCCTAATGATCATTTCAGAAAGGAGAAGGCTAACATGTAGATCAAAGGAGAAGATTTAGAGTCAATCCCTAGTTGGAGAAGACAAAACACTTCAAATTGGAAAAGTGGCCACCAAAGCAAGAAAGGTATGAATTCATACAACTTTGCCAAGAATTCCTGATGTGTTTTCTTGGAGTTATGAAGACCTAAGAGGGTTCAATCCAAAACTAGCACAACACACAATAAACTAGATCCAGTTGCTCAGCCCATCAGGTAGAAGCAGAGACCAGTCAACCCACATATTGAGCCTCTGATGAAGAAGGAGTTGAACAAGCTGATAGAGGCAAGCATCATATTTCAATCAAACACTCAAGTTGGGTTGCAAATCTGGTCCCATTCAGAAAGAAAAATGGAGAAATCAGGTTGTGTGTTGACTTCAGAGATTTGAACAGAGCCTCCCTCAAAGATCACTACCCACTCCCTTAATGGAGCAAATCTTGCAAGTAGTGTTTGGGTCGGAAAGGTTCTCCCTCCTAGATGGCTACTCAGGGTACAACCAGATCATGGTGAAAGAAGATGATCAATTCAAAACAGACTTTCACCACCAAATGGGGCACCTATGCCTACAAGAAAATGCCATTTGGATTATCCAACATTGGGAGCCACTTTTCAAAGGGAAATGGATATGGCATTCAAGGGACTGATCAACAAAATAGTGTTGATCTATCTAGATGACATTACTGATGTTTTCAAAAATGCAAAGCGAGATCATCTTTTCCACCTAAGGTAGGTGTTCCAAATGATGCAGGAGTTTTGGGGTGTCACTGAACCCCAAAAAATGCATATTCTTGGCCCATGAAGGTAAGCTTCTAGGCCATATTGTATCAAAGGAAGGATTGGAAATTGACCCTGGAGAGAGTTCAAGCAATAAGAGCATTGCCATTGCCAAGTCACAAGAAGGCTCTTCAAAGCTTCTTGGGAAAAATCAATTTTTCCGAGTTTGTTCCAAACTTTGTTGCCCTTGTTAAGCCAATAACGTTGATGTTGAAGAAGAGCTTAACATTCAAGGTGGATAGCTGAAGGAAAATCAAGTTTTGAGGCTATCAAAGAAGCCATATCACAAGCCCTAACTCTTGTGAACCCATATTTTTCCAAAGATTTCATATTGTATGCCTTTGGTGGTAGTGACACAATTTCTACAATCTTGGTGCAGCAGAACAAAGAAGTACAGAACAACCAATTGCTTTCTTCAGCTAGAGTTTGGAAGATTATGAGGTGAGGTACTCCTTCATTGAGAAGTAGGTCTGGTGGTGATTAGAGGATTGAAGAAGTTTAAGCATTTGGTTTCAAACAACAAAATCCAACTATTGGTCTCCCATGTGGGAGTTAAAGAATTTCCTTCTCGTGCCAAAGGACCTGAATGAAAAGCGTGTAGGATGGATCACTCGTGTCATGGAATATGACATTGAGATCAAGGTCACCAAGTTGGTCCATGGGAAGGGGTTATGTGAACAACTAGCCTCAGGTCAACAAGATGAAACAAACAGTGAAAAGGAGGTTGTTCTTGTTCTACAAGATGATCAAGAAGAAGGGAGAGATGATGTACCTACTCCTTGTTGGACCCAAGACATGGTGCACTTCCTTCGAACAGGAATGTGTCCTCATGGGATGAGTAAAAGAAAAAGAAGGCATTTAGGCTACAGGCCATCCCATATGTTCTTATTGATGGTGTCTTGTTCAAGAGGGACATCAATGGCATTTTTTGAGATGCATTGGGATAGATCGAGGTGGAGAGGGTGCTCAAGAATTCCATGTCAAAGCAGTGGAGGCCATTTTCTCCAAGAGTGACAACACTCAAAATCATGAAAGTAGGATATTATTGGCCCGAGTGTTTAGTATTGCTACACATGGATCAAAAGGTGCAAGAATTGTGCATTCTTCAAGGGAAAGGAAAAGCTAGCAGCACTTCCATTGCACCCAATTTCAGATCGAACAACCTTTCATGTAATGGGGATTGGACTTCATTGGAGTCATCAATCCAAATTCAAGCCAAGGCCACAAATGGATTCTGACAGTGACAGATTATTTCACCAAGTGGACCAAGGTAGTGGCACTCAAGGAAGCCAATGAGTCTAGTATCCTAGATTTCTATGAGGGGATAGTGACCAGATTTGGAGTGCCAGCCACCATCATATCAGAAAATGCATTAGCATTCATAGGTTCAAAATCACAGGATGGGTTGTTAAGAATGGGACTTATTTGAGTACTTCATCAAACTATTACCCTCGAGGGTAATGGCCAGGCTGAGTCCACAAACAAGAACTTGCTAAAGATCATCAGAAGAACTCTTGATGAGAATCTAGAGGACCTAGCACACAAAGCTCAAAATGACCTTATGGGCTGATAGAATAATGCCCAAGAAATCCATAGGAAGCTCTCCATTCAAGCTCGTTTATGGGAAAGAGGAATAGTGTTGCCTATATCACTTGAGTTTCAGCATTGGAGCTCGTAAAGTAATTAGAGATGTCTGAATTTGAGCCAATGGAGGCTAGGTACATGGAGTTGATAGAGTTAGAAGAAACTAGAGAATACTCTCTCAAGAAATGGAAAAGAATCAAGGCCTTAATCAAGAGATGTTTTGACAAGAAGGAAAAAAGCAAGGACCTTCAGGAAGGAGACTGGTTTTGAAATGGGATGCGAATCGAGAAAAAATAGGAAGGCATTCCAAGTTTGATGCTATCTGGAGTGGCCCCTATATGATCACAAGGTGAAAAAGTAGCAATGCTTTCCAATTGTCCACATTGGAGGGTGAAGAGTTGTAGATTCTAGTGAATGGGATCTATCTTAAGCACTACTACTAAAGGGAAGTCTCACCCTATACATATTAGTTTAGTTTCTCTTTCCTCTAAGTGCTTATGCACATTGTCTTGTTGTAGTGTAGATTACTTTTCTCCTAAGTGCTTTGCATGCTCTGCATGTTCCATTTGGAGCATGTATGATTTCAAATTTTGTATATAGTGTGGTGTTGTTTTGTGGCTCTTATGTAGTCCATTCAGAGAGACAGATGAAAGCCTTGAGTTAAAACAATTTTCTACTCTCAGAAACCTTCATTTCGAGATTTCTTATGAAAATTGAGAGTGCAAGAAGCGGCCAAGCTCATGAATCAGAGGTAAAATTAGTATCAGACCATCTTTCTCGACTCCATGCCCAATGGATATGACAAGGCAATTGGTCTTTTCATCTAGCAGGAAGATACCCTTGTGAGTCACCAAATTGTTATCCATATTTTCACCCCCACACCAAATATTGGATCAGCCATGACCCGCATAAGAGGAACCTGAGAAACTCATTCAAATCCTACAAATTGGTCATAGAAGGACTCAACCATGAAGAAGTGGTCGGAGGCCAAGAGAGACTAAAGGACCCTGTGTAAAAGAAATGACTCTGTTGGGCCATTTCCACATCTTAAATCCATTCTTCAAGCTACAGGTTGACTCAACTATGGGATAACAGGGTCAGAAAAGAAGGGGAAATGCTACAGAAAGACCAGAGAGGAGAAGGGGAAGAAATGGCAAAGATCAAAGTCCTCGGGCTCAAAATGGTTTAGGAAAAGGTCAAAAATGACTAAGTATGGAGGAGGCAATGGAAGAGACCACGTGTCCTAATGGCACTTCTCCAAAGGTGAATCCAAAAGTGAGAGCCCAAGTGAGTTTTGCTAGATTGATGCGTGTCAAAAGGTAAAAGGAAAGTGGGGCATCGGGGAAAAGTTGATTCTTTGCCCCTTGTTATCACAAAAGGGGTAAAAGTTACAAAATGGCCAGTTAACTCCCCTATCACAAAAAAAAGTTCAATGGTGTTAAAAGTCTGAGTCAAAGCCAAAGGCGGGAGTTCGGAGGAAAGGTGAAAATTTTCCTTTCGTTCAAAGGGAAAAAGATAAATTGTGGACCCGCAAGCCCGATTTTTTGTTCTAATCCAGCTGCCACGTGTCCCAAACCAAAAGGGGGACCCATTTTTCAAATTGTTTTCCCGCCCATTTGTACGGATTCGATACAAACTTTGAAGGGGCATATCTTTTGACTCAGGCTGAAATATTGTGAATATGACACCATTGGGAAGATCTCGGCCTCACCTATGCCATGGAGGTCTAAAACTTTAATTTTGAGGAGGTTAGGTAAAGGAAAATGGAGGAAACATCTTTGGGCCTTTCAATGCAGGATCCATCTGTCTCAACAACCAGATCGGATTCGATCTATTTCCGTTGTTTCCTCTTCTTTCAAGGCATTGAATCAAGGATTCATGTAGTAAAGATGGATTTGGGGGCAGATTTTATCAGAAGCATTAATAGCAGTGGTTGAGTTTCAACCTACTTTTCCGCTTCTCTCTCTCTCTTTCTTCTTTCAGGTTGAATCTATAAATATGGGGCATAGGATTCATTGTAAAGGGTTGGACATTCTTTGTTTTGCATAGGCTCCCTTCTCCTCTTAGCAAAGGGATTTGTGGGGTTCAAGCCTTCCATCAAAATTGCATTACGTTTCTACCTCTTGGCTACTTTGTAATGGATTGTATCAATCTACAGAGCAATAAAACATGTCTGTGATTGATTTTAGATCCTTTCTTACCTCTTTTGCTTTCATCTGGTCTTCTATTACATATCTGGCCATCTGTGCTTGTTTATTGTATGCATTTGTTGGTTTGTGTCTATTAGCAAAATAAGTGTTCATCATTCCTTTGGTGCATCACCTGGTAGTTTAGTCATTTCTTATTTCTTATACTCCTTTTACCCCTGTCTCCTTGGCAAGTTTTAGACTAAGTATAGAGATAAACCCTCTCTGAAGCTCCCACGCACACACCTAAATAGAGGAATAAGGAACCAACCTTCAATCTAGAGAGATTTTCCATTTTTGTAAGGTCCCATGCCTTGGGAAAGTTCAATGTTATGCAATTTTCAAATGAATCATGGAGTGCTGTATGGATCTAATTTTAACCATCTCCTGGAGGCACAAAAAGAAGATTCTTCCAATGAAGATAAAAATGAGCCTATGGAAATTTTAGAAGAACTATCTGTATAAGATATCTTGAAGGTTGTGAAAGAAATTGAAGATCCTCAACTCAGCCTTGAACTCTTAACCCAATTTGTGGAGATACAAGACATGTATGAATCAATTTTTTTCTTCCTATTTTGGTGGATCAAAATTTGATGTTAAGATGGAGTAGTTGGATAATCTTGATGACTTCCTAATGCTTCAATTGATGAGAATAGATATAAAAGCATGTATTTTTATTCCACATCATTTGAAGAAGTTCATGAGTGCAAAATAATAAAATTTCATGAACCTCCTTTGGACATCTCCATTTTTAAGACAACACCTCCTCCATGGAAGAACATCTCCAGCTCAATGGTTTAACCTCCATGTCTGAAAACACTTTCTCAAAGAAACAAAGTGGGATGTTTGGGGAAGTTCTTGAATGGGAAGAAAATCAGTTTGTTCTCACTCCTTCCAAGTGTTTTGCTGATATAAGAGACAATTTGAAGTTTCAATTCAAAGAAGATGAATTTTTTCATGACAAATTTTTTTCCCACTCTTGAAGACATGGAGGGATGGTGTCTCATGTTTGCGGGACATCAAGAGGAATATTCAAAATGCAAAAGTTTCAAGAGGTTAACAAAATTTCAATGGATGAAGAAACATTCTCAATACAATATGAGTACTGAGGATGGAATTATGGTCGACCTTATTCTTATCAAGCCATGAAAATCCATAACCAAAGCATGTTTTGATCATATAATAGTTTTTTTTTCTTCAATGGTCATACTTCAATCCGTTATTTCATGATGGCATGAAATTATATACAAGGTTAGGGGAAATATATAGACATGGGAAAAGGATATACACATACCTCCCTTTATGTTGTGTGTTGTGTGTTTCCTTTACGTCATTTTGTGTTTATGTGTGTGTATCCTTCTTCGATAATCTTCTCTCTTGTAAGTTTTACATGACTCCGCAAGGCCCAATGGATAAGGAAATAGTCAATGAATTAAATGGTTTCAAATTGAGATTCTAGATTCTCCATGTCATGTATTCACTTCGCTCATTCCATGCCATGTCCCAAGCTAGAGCCAACTATTGTTGTGCAGTAAATGTGTGATAGGGAAATTTGAAGTTTCCAAGCATGAAAACTATACCCATGTGCCGAATTTTTCATGTTTTATCATTCCTAGGCACCCAAGTCAAATCCATCAGTCTGGTCACCCCCTATTTGATGTCAAATTTTCCCCTAGGTGATTTAGGAAATTCCATTCATTCCCCCTAGGTGATTTTAGGAGTTCTTTAAAAATGCAAATTTTGGGTAGTCATAGGAAGGGCTATCGCTGGCCTTCCCAGGACTGGATAAACCCCTGGAGTGGAATGGAAAGGAAAAATTCAACATGGAGGTGAATTGAAGACATTAGAACATCATGGAAATTATTTTGGAAGGTTTGGGGAAGTTTTGAAAGACTTGGAGCAATCTGAATAAAAATAGGGTTCATAAGCCTAAGTAGTACACAGGCCTAAAACAATTATTGAGCTTCAGAAGAAGATTCAGGAGCTCCAAATGGAGTTAGGAGTAAAAAAAACATCTTCAGAAATATAATTTCAATCCCTACAATATTATGAAATCATATTTTTCACAACACCTTGGTGCATAGGGTTTGCAAAGTTTTCTCAAGCATGAGTAAAAATCAAAATTCCATTATTTTAGGGATCAAATGGAAGAATAAAGACATGATACTCCCAACATTGGATTAAAAATTCCATTTCTAGTTAGGATCATATAAAATTTCACCAATAAATTCCACCGGGAGCTCAAGTTATCATCATTCCAAGTTACCCTCTTGGAGACAATTCAGGAGTTAGTCAATTTTTGGGAGGACACGTGTCAGCACCAGGAGCCTGGCAAGATTTTATGTCCCTGAAGTCCCGAGGTTAGGTAAAAAACCTTGGAAAAATTCACCCAGCCCCATGTGACCTCTGGGACCCTCATGTGACCTTCAGATTTGACAGTTTAGCCCCCAAGTGCATTTTTGGAGCTCAAATTCCCTGTCATCGGATCGAGGACACATGTCATCCTCTTGCTCACCATGGAATTTGATGTCCCTCATGTCCCTAAATTCAGGGACAAAAATATGAAAAATTGCCCAACCCCTATGGGAGTCCTTTTTTCATCCACGTGACCGACTTTCAACCCCCAATGCTTTAAAGCCACTTTTTCACCTCAATTCTTTTCCATCTGATCACCACCACATGTCGATCTAGGACCACCATGGAATTTTATGTCCCTCACATCCCTAAGGTTAGGGACATCAAGAAATGAAAATACACCCAACTCAAACTCAAAAATTTGAAATTTTTTTCTAACTATTAGTTGTTTCTTGCTGCTTCTCACTGCTAAGAAGAAAAGACACTAGTCCACCACTCCACCATTTCCAAAGCTCAAACCAGCTCCATCACAACACATTATCCTTCACTCCATGATGGAACACAAGTCAGAAGAAGGAAGATTGATCAAACCAAGAAGAAAGAATGAAAAATAAAGGAAAAGAAGTCTGAAAACTCCATTGCCATAAAACCAAGAATCAAACATATCTTGCAAACCGTTGCATGGATTGACAAACCATTGTTTGTTGCTAAGTTCTTCTCTCTTGAAGGAAATTAAAAATAATATTCAAACCTCTAATTTCAGCAAGGAATTATCATAGTGAATAAATTTCACTTCGGCTCCACGAAGAACAAAGTTCAATTTCCCATCAAACCAGTTGTTGGATTGAAGTAAAATTTCACATGAAGCACCGTAGAAAAAACCTATCGCAATGGAATTTATTTCATCACAAATGGAAAAAAACCAGACCTACAAATTTCAAGCTCCATTAATGGCCTCCATGACACAATAATGGAAAAATCACTTGAAATCAGCGAGCTACCTCTCCACTTCTCATGGTTCAATGGCGAAATTTCTTGAAAATTAGAGTAAATGATCGTTCAAAAATCTAGTTCTTCCGTGAACTAGTTCTTGCACCATGAAACCCTATTTTTAGGGATATGGAGGACTGATTTTTCATCATAGTTCTTCCCTGTCACATGAATAACATCTACAAAAAAGGCAGCGAGCTACCTCTTCAATTCTCAAGGTTCCAATGGGTGAAATTGCACAAAAATTAGAGGGAATGATCGTTGAAAAATCTAGTTTCACGAAATAGTTTTCATGCCATGAAGTCCCTATTTTTAGGGATATGGAGGGATGTTTTTTTATCAGCATTCTTCCCTCTTCAAAGAAATTTTCAAATTCTCAAGAAGATCCAGATGAAGGCAAAATCATCCAAAATTCAGAGGGAAGGGCCTCAAAAAATCTAGTTTCTCTCAAACTAGTTTTCACAATGAAGTTTCTAGTTTCTTAAGATATGAAGGATTAAATTTTTATCAGTATTCTACCCTGGTAGCTCCATACCCAAAGCTCTTACTAGATATAAATTTTCATTTTTCATTTCGAGTTTTCTGGAAAGCGAATCATGATGAAAATTGGAGCACGAGTTCGTGACAAAGAGCCGAATCCAAAATAGTTGTTCCCATCAAAAGAGGTCATTTTCACCATTTAATAAAAATAGCATATGTTATACTTCCTCACATGCTATAAATGGTGAGCCCCACTGAATTGCAAGTTCGATCACTCAGGACAATAAGAAAAGGGGTAAAATGGAAAGTAAGACAGAAAATGACTTTTTTCCCAAAATAGTAGGTCCCCAAATAACAACCTGCTAAAAATAGAAATATCTCGGGAACATAAGAGGTTGGAATATGGTATAAGGTTCAGAAGATGAAACGGGAGAAAGATAGGTGATATGTCCCAGAATAGCAGAGCATGGGCTCATATTCTAAAAATAGCAGGTTGCACTCAAAGAGCAATTTTGGCACAATGGGACATTCAGAACTTCATCACATCAGAGCTTTCCATCAATGAGGATCATCAGAATTCATCGGGGAAACATCTTCTCCTTTTCTCTCCATTCCCTCTCCCCCAAATTTCTCTCCCTTCAAATGTTTTAATTCTTCATTGGGGTTTGCACTTTTTCATATGTCCTAATGTTCCTAATGTAATAAGTCACCTTTATGTTATAAAAAGGGACTTAATATTCTCCTAGGAAGTTGAAATTTTTTAAGTTGCACAAGGACATATGAAAATCCATTGGGAGGTAGATGATAAGTCACCTCTCATTCTATAAATTATAAAGCCATTCCCATTTCAAAGGGTTGGTCATTAATTTTGTAAGCTCAAGAGTGCATTCTACCTTGAGAGAACAAAGGAGATAGCCAAATTCTTCCTTTCCTCCACTCTCAAATTTATTCCATTCCTACACTATGTACAAATTTTGTTTAAGCAATCAATACAAGAAGAAGGATTTTCTATCTTTCTTTGACTAAGGGTTTCTTGATACTTTGTGATCAATAAATTCTATTTGGTCTTGTTGTTATTTGCAGAGTTGTTTCTTCTCATGAATGCATGTGTTAAAATTTATAACTAGTGTGTGCAGGAATATTATTTTCTACCTACAGCATTAGTTCTCCTACCTCATATTCTCACCTCCTTTCCCACTTTCAGATAAAGTATTCCCTAGCAAGAGATTGCTAGCTTTTCCACAGGGTTAGTGGAGTGCCCCTATTGGATCCCCGGTCGAAAGGCCACCACATAAATCCACATTTTCTTGCATTGTATATATGGACAGTGCACGGTTAAGTAGGACTTAGATTCCTAGAGATTTGGCAAGAAATCCACAATTTTTTCCACCCAAATTTTTTCTCACCAACATGTACTATGATAAACGTTTTCAAGAACAAACTTTCAAAGTCGAAAATCTTGTCCTAAAGGAAAATCAATAACCAAAGCTAAGAAAAGTAAATGAGGAAAATTTTCCCTAATTGGCTTAGACCCTATATTATTACCCATTCCTATGGATTAGGTGCTTATCGTTTATCCTCTCTTGAGGGTAAACCTAAACTGAACCCCTTAATGCTTTACATCTTGCACTATTCTATTGTTGAATAAAGTATTGTATCACTTTATGTCATTTACATGCTCGTCCCTTGAGCAAAACTCTCCTTCCACCTAAATCTTTTAGGACCTCTACACTAAAATAGAATTGTGTGATCATCTGTCCCCATTCGGTCTTGTGTTCAATATGAGTGCCATGGTTCTACTCATGGCATGATTCTCATGGATATTTTTCATCTTTTAAGAGATGGAATCTTATGGTTGTTTGTCACTTAAAACCCCTATTTCATATTTAGCCTTTTTGTGTTATGGTTTTTTCTCTCATAAAATATTCCTATACTCCTTTATAGTCTTGTCCATGACTTCAAGTAAAAAAATAAAAATAAAACTTGGGATACCTAAAATTTAACTCCTTGAGTCAAACTTCTTGCAAATAGATGACTTCCTCAAAAGGAAATCTATGTATCTCTCTTACTCCTATAAGTAAACTACTCCTCGAAGGAAAACTATAAAACTTTGGCCACTTATCACATTTAGTCTATCCAAAAGAAGACTAATCCATACTTGTTAGAATAAAAATCCTAATCTATACTTGTCAAAATAAAAAACTATCTTGGAGCTTCCCACATCGATCAACTTCATGAAGACCTCAAGGAGAACCTATTTATCCTAATATAGACTTCCACATCGATCAGTCTATACAAAATAAAAATAAAAAGTCAAGAAAATTACAAACTTTTGGTCATGGAATTGCTTATTCTAGTTTTGGGTATCTTGCAGAAGGGGCATGTTATCCCACAACAAGGTTATGCTAAACAAACTCTTCCACCATACCTTTTTTCTATTATCTCCTAAATCAACTCAAGGGATGTGGCATGTATTCTACACATCGTGATCTCAAAACTTCATTCATCTATAGATCTATCACTCATGCAGTGTATATCTAGGGATTATGTTAAATAATTCTAAGGGTATGACACTTTTGGTTTTTCCAACTATGGGCATGCCACCATCTATGGTTTTCTTATATTTTCACTTTTTGTTTCTTCAACAAGACAAGATCATCAACATCAAATCATGATACCTTCATCTATGCTATACACCTAATTCACCTTGCCTATTACCTATTCAACATTTGACCTTGCCTATTTTCAAACACGCCTTACCCAACCCACTTACCTATCCACCCTACGTATTCACCTTTTCCTAACCCACCTTCATTCTTCCCTTAGTTTATGGGAGAACTACATCATCCTGAGGCCCCTTTCATAAGGGCTATGTAGGTAAACTCTTAGGAAATGGGACCCTTTGACGTTAGGTTAGCTCACTCTTTCCCCATCATCATTTCCCTCATCAAACAAAACTTAGTTAGTTTCCATCAAAACAATAATTTGGAATTTAACTCAAAAACAAAAACATACATCACTCATATACAACATCATATACCTATATCTAATTCCCATAACATCAAATTGGGGAAACAAATCAAACTCAACCATGCCTACATCTAGTTTTTCCATAAGAACAATAACTTAGAAATCAAAACATACATCATCTCATTTGATAATTTCCATAACACCAACTAAATAATTCCTAAAATCATCTAGTTTTCATGACATCAATACTATGGAAATTAAACCAATGTAAATTCAATCATATAACCATAAACAAACCATGCCTACATATCTAGTTTCCATCTCATCAAATACTTGGAAATTAAAACAAACCATGCCTAAACATCTAATTTACATCACATCATAACTTGAAATTAACCCAAACCATGCCTACATATCTCAGTTTCCATCATAACCAAAACAATGGAAATAAAATAAAACACATCATATGAAAATATCATCATCAACTATATAAATGGAATGTCTATGTGTCAATACATGTATACACATATATAAATAATAAGTATATCTCAAAATATCTCATATACATCATCACCTCTTCATACACAGCCGGTACATATATATCAAAAATAAAAAATATATCACAACCAATACATCATTAGATAATATCTATGAGTGGCCGACACCTCTATTATTCTTTCATGTACCCTCACCTAACTTGACCTCTTTTCATGAGAATGGTCACCTCTCCACTCACCCTACCTATGAGAATGGTGCCTCTTTGAGATCACTGGTACTATGCTTCCATGAGGTAGTCCTCTCATAATGGATTCCTATCTAATGCACTCTATGCTTGCCATAAGTCACATATGGGATACCACTCTCCATCAACCGGTCCTAATAATACCTAGCCTCAGACACTACATCTTTGTAACTAACCATGGATATAACTTTTGAGGAGGGTCATCACTCTTCACTCCAACCTATGGACCCTATCCTAGTAAATAAATGGCCCCTATCCTTGTACAACTGGGTGACTCGATGTCTTGTTACTTGCAATAAACGAGACCATGTCCAGTGCATGTGCCTATACAACATGAACTTATCCACTATGTGCTTCTATAACTTATTAATCATTGCCATGTGCCTGTAAAGTAGAATTCTTGTACACCTTAGTGTAGCAACACTTGGAGCCTATAATGTTTCCACCTATCCTCCATCTGCCTTTTTCTAGCACTTGGCCTACATGCTTTGCCAAACCTAGACTGTAAAGTGGAAACTTATGCCTGTAAATTAGTAACCTAACCTTCAAAATACTCCACCCCTGTCTCCATTACCTATTTATGCATGTGCACATGCTATGCTGTGCAGCTGCCACGTAACTGTAATGCACATTCCAAGGGTGGCCACCATGATCTGAGCTAGGTAGTAGTATAAGGCAAGTCACCTACCCTTGTAGCGTAATCTTATCCCTCTACCATTATACAGTATCACTAATCAGGATATCCTTGGCCTCGAGGTGCTTCCTATAAGCTAGGCTATCCACTAGCACTTGTACCATCCATCCATAGTACCCACGTCATCAATATCCCTATTAGTGACATGATCCTCTTGACTTGTGGGATCTTCTTGGATGGGTGGAGATAATGGTCTCCCACGTCATCTCGGGTATATATGGAAATGGTGGAGGCACATCTATGTGAATCCAAAAATGTCATCTGATGTGGTCAATGGAATCATCTCATGCTCCTCTAGGTCATCGCATCCTTATATCTATCTAACCATTTATAACCCTACCAACTCCTTCCACCATGCCCCATATGAAGGGAAATCACATAAGGCCACCATACAAAATATATACTAAATATATGCCATCTAACAATTACCTCGTAATATGTCACATCTCGATGTGCATTCATCTAATCTAGGATGTGCTCCCTATCATTACCCACCTCTAAAACCTACTCTATAAACACCTCTATACCAATCTTGTCATGGAAGGCCTAGGAGGATAGACACACTATGTGCTCATAAGCCCAACAATGAAGTAGATAGGTGTAGTACACCCAAACCAAACCTAATCCTCCGATATGCCCATAACTCCTGTATAATTTATCACGGTATGTTCATGCCCATGAAAAAAACCCTCTCCTCAATCATATCCTCGAAACTCCCATAAATTCCCATGGAAATATCCCACCCTTTGAATCTAGGAGAGCATAACATCAATAGCCACCATCATCAACACTGATAATCTAGTCTCCTATGGGGTGCACAAATACATATCCCCATAACTAATGCTAGCATTATGGTGATATGTCAAATCTCCCATCGCCTCTCAAACACTTGAAACCATAGGCTCAAACCAATCATCAAGAAATATGATATAATGGCTCCCCAACAATTGGTATCTCAAAATCATGTAGACATCCTCTAAAGTGATCATCATCTCTCCATAGGTAAGTGGAATGTGTTGGTCGTTGAATCCCATCTATCGATGAGAGTGACCATCATGTTGTGATCTCTGATGATCCATCTGTATCACCTAACAACACCCATCCAACATCCCTCATATGCTCCCACTCCTCATCAATAATGCTAGGTCTCATCTGACTAATAGGGCAACAACCTATCTCATCATGGTCAAACATGTCTCATCTTACCATCATCACTAATCAAACATGTTAATCAATTGGCCCTTTTGATCATTTATGAAACCCTACCTATCCCCAATACCTACCTATATTTTCCTATCCTACCCACCTTCACCAAAACCACATCTTACCTAACATACATTCATATCTAGCCTAATCATCTACAATTTCTCTATTTCCTTACTTTCCTCCCTTCACCTATTGACTTCATTACCATTCATTATTTTTCACCCATTCATATCTAACTTACACCTAACTTTCCCATCTCTAATACATTCATCCTAAACCTACCATTCCTACCATTCCTACCCCCTTACCTAACTCATCCACATTCATACCTAACATTTCCCTAATTTACCCACTCATACCTAACTAAGTCTAAACCACCCATCCCCATATCTTTTTTCCTTCCCAAATCTCTCATTTTTCAACCTTAGTCACTTTTATCATGAGTGAATCGACATCGGTCCCCTCGAGACCAATCCCCTAGTCCTCCTGTTCAACCCCACCTGCATGTCACCAATGTCACTTGATACCTAATCATGGTCATTTTGGTTTCATCCCTAGGGCCAAACCCCGTCCCCATTTTAAAAAATTTAACTAAAACACCTAAAATAACCTACCCAAACCACCCCAAATCATTCTAAATTCATTTTACCACCTAATTAAACTAGATTTGGCCTCCCCATACCCAATTTCACCTAATTTAACCCAATTTCACCAATTTTAAATAAATTTCAAAATCTAAATTCTTCATTTTTCTACCTTAGTTTTAACCAAAACACAAATGGAGCTCAAATCCTACCTCTACTCGGCTCCATCTCCGGTGGTGGGATCTACAGAATGGGAATATGGAGGTCCTCTTGCACCTTCTCCTACCTCTACCATGTCTAAATAATCCTCACCACTATCAACCAATCTGAATCTCACTTAGATAGATCTCGTGGACCCATAATCTCCACTCCCTTGACCACTAAATCTCGCCAACTCATCCTATCAACTCCGAAGACTCTCCTTGTCATTTTTTTCTTCATTCAAACTAAATTCTCTCTCTCTTGTCATTTTATAAATTTGGAAAGGTTCAAATGATTCATTTTCACATGGATTTTTTTTTTTAACCCAATTTTTCCTAGACCGACATCGGTCGAAATCATGCCCTAGTTGATCTAGACATCAATTTACCTTAAAGCATTGGTTCACCCTCAACCGGTATCGGTCACCCTACCTAACCCAATTATACCTAATTTTCCCAAAATTTTGATGCAAGAGGCCATTTTCTTGCTACCCTAGCCTTACCCCATCCCTATAGGCCCACCTAATTGCCTTATTACCTAACCCCGACCTCAATGTATTTGGGGCATATTTTTCCTAAACCTTGACCTTACCCATGACCTTACCTATACACCCACCAAACCCACCCATTTGACACTCGAATTCACTTACTCATTGTACCTTGTGATGATGTTACTCATGTTGTTTAGCCTACCAACCTTGCCTTTCCTAATGTGTGATGTTTATCTTGACTAGACCAAACCTTTTGGTGTCTTTGGAACCCACCTAATGCCCATTCCTACACCTAACCTCATTGTGTTTCAGGACCGTATCCTATACCTTGGATACCTGGACCACATCAACCTTGTTTGGATAAACTATCGACCTTTGATGATGTAGATTTTGTGAGCTCTTCAAGCCTAGTGCCTTATCACATTCTCTACATGTGTGTGTGCATTTGAATTCCCCCACCTATTACCCACAATGATATACCATTTCCTATACCCACACCTACCTTTTTTTCATCACCTACCACTTTATCAAACCCATCACCGATTTCTCCAGCTACTTCATCAGTTCCTAGTTTGAGGGGATCACCTCCACCCATACCTAGGGCAACCTCACCTCTACCCTTACTTGGGGAAACCACTTCCTATTTTTTTCATCGTCTCTTATCAATACAAGCTACATGACAAAAAAGGGGAAAATGTAGACACCAAAATTGGGTCATAACCCTCTAAACCCCTTTGATTAATTAATTCAATACTACTTCCCCACCATGCCCACTTGCACACATTTTAATTAATTTAATTACCAAAATTAAGTTAATTATCTACCTCACCACACCTCCACCTCACCTAGTCCACCTCATCTTTCACCTCACCCTAGACCTATTCCAACCCATTAATTACCTAGACTAAGTCCCCACTCCCTTAACAAACTAGGACTTATTCTAACCCTAATCTTAATGGCCTATTATCCCTCTAACTACTCTCCCACTCCATTTAGCACCATTCCACACTTATGACCCAAAACCAAAATCTCAATCATGCCAAATTTAGGAAGAATCGGGCTATTTTTAGCAAGTATGACCTTTTCTCCCTAATCGACACCAGTTATTCCTCAGTCACCTACTACCTAACCGTCATGGTTACCTTAAATAATATTTCCAAACTCTTTTCAAGTTTGGGTTCTAAATTTTTTTCTAGCTTTTATGACCTTGCATCCTGACTCTCAAGTTTTCCAGTGATCTTGTGACATACCAAAGACCCTTACAACATTAGACACACCACATCATTCATCAATAGATTGATCAGAGCTCAGTGCACTCACAGGGAAGCACTATGTCCCTCTACTGGCTACATTGCATTCATTTGGGACCACCTTCTTCTGCAACCATCACCACCACCTAATTTCTACCTACATTCTACAAGTAAGTACATTCCTCCTTTGTCATTGGTTTAATAGATTAGTTATTTATTATTTATCTATTTCATCCCATCCTCTACCATACCCAGATCTCTCCCACAACACCTCCATTCAACCATCTTTGCTCATTTACCCTTCATACCTTTGCCCAAACACCCATTTTATTACCTCTGAGTCTTCATAAAATCCCATGACCTTAACCAACCTTCCCTCACTCTCTTATGCAATCAATCAAAGAGTCCAAAACCCTCATTTTAATATTTCTACCTAATTTCCCCTACCGGTTTGGTCACCCAACCGCCGCATTGGTTCATTACTGTCAATATCAACATCGGTTGCCTTAATTCGATACCGGTCTCGTGACTGGTAATTTCCTCCAAACCAGAAACCTAATTTACCTATCCAAAACCTCTCAAAACTTCCCAAAACCTTCACCTAGACCTCATTTACTACTCTCATACACCCATGGACCATCAACCATCACTACCCTTCTTAGATTTAGTCTTATATGCCTTTATTAGACTAGATTTGATTTACTATTCTTGTGTAGGATACCTAAACTATACAACTACAGTAGGTATCTTTATTTCATGTTCTTTATTAGCATTAACTTGTTTTAAAACATGGATTGATAGCCTTCTAGGAAGCACCCCACTTCCCAGGATCTAGCTTCTCCACTAGGAAATCCACCAATTGATATTTTTAATCCTATTTTGTGGTCTTGTGTTCTATCAAACATCAAACATATAATTTTATACATTAATTTTGGATCAAATAAAACTCATCAAGAGATGCATATATATAAATAACACAAGAAATGTTTTTTATTCAAATAAAATCAGATTACAACTCATCAAATCAGATTATATCCAACAAAGATATCACAAATTTTGCTTCATTCACATCCTCCTCATGAAACTCTAACCAACTACAAACCTAGAAGAGTCTTCCAGGGTTTTCAGGATATGCCCAAGGGTTTTTCTTTTGCGGTAAATTTTATTTAAATTAAGAGAAATGGTTTTTTAAATTCATCTCATAAATGAGTTCACATGAATAGATATACCTCTTATACATGACCTTTGATCTTTCACACTACCATGAAATTTCAAATCACTCATTATTTTTTTCTTCTAGCTATTCAAACTTGTCCACAACTATTCCATATTTTCATTCACATGTTACATGGTCCCACCAAGTCAAATGATTATCTTATATGCTTATAAACTTGCCACATTAGCCAATAAATTCATTTAGGCTCATAGGTGTGCTTAAATCAACTTCTAAAAATAGTCAAGAAAAAACATCCGACTAACCCACTTCACTAATCTTCATGACCTAAGTAATATATAAAAATGAATCTTTCAAGATGTATAATATCATTAAAATATACCAAAAATATCCAAATCAAGGATTAACACATCAATAAACACCACTTTGCAAGACTTTCTGGTTGGTTTCAACATCTCTGAATTTAGTCCTCAAATATATTTTCATGAGGCAAGTAACTCTATTAATATAAATATAATTAAGTTCTAATATCTCATCCACTACTCATAATTCTCTAATTCATGATATAATTCTTCTAAAAAATTGAATCTCTGCGTGAATCTGATCGCTAGTCTTGAAAACACAAAAACTAGTCTTCCATACAATGTGGTCAAACACCTCTAAAGAAAATTTCAGATATCCTATCAACTCCAAACACTTAAATTTGGATTTATAAAAAAATTCAGGCATTCATACCCATAGGTAAAATGGATATAATCTCATCTTCATACCCATTCAGACATGCTTCTCAAATAGGCCTAAAAGAGCAATTTTGGCTCAATCACCTTTAAGAAAGAAAATGACTTATACAAACTGAACTAATAACTTAAACATATCATATTTCACAAGAAAATATGGATCAAGGAAATAAACATCATCAATTCAATGTAATTCAACATGATTACCTTCATTCTTCTTCACTAGCTTCTCAAAACAAGCTTCTTTTGCCGATATGCCCAAATATGCAACCATTACTCAAATTTTACCACAATAATAACTAATTTTACTTCATGAAGTTGAATAAAAAATTAATAAAATCATCCGACTCAAATTTTAGCAAGGGTTCCTTTGTAAGTTTCTCTATACACTCGAACTCTTCACAAAATACCTATTTTTATTAGGTCCCACCATGCATCATGAACTCAAAATGAAATTAAAATATTCCATGAGGAGTAATATTCATGTTAAAATAGGTTTCAAGAAATAAATTTGAGTTAAGACACCTTTCAACTCAATTTTCCAAAATTGGTCCAAACTAGGAGTTTAGAGACATGCGAAACATGTTCACAAAATATATAGAACTTCTAAAATACTCACCCAATCACCAAAAAAATTTGAACCATAATTTCATTTAAATTTAATAAAAAAATTATCTTATGACTTATCCGAAGGAGGCTCCACAATTTCATTTGAATACTAGAAGTTTGGTGCTCAATTTACATACTTTGAAAAATCTTATTTTGGATTACTTACATAACTTGTAAAATATTCACCCTCAACTTCTGATTTTTCTCACACCTTAAGTAAAAATCCCTATAACACGTCAAAATGATATTTTTCTCTAGTTCATTCTTCATATTTGCATCCCATCTCATTTAGGTCCCCTTTGGTCTACGATTCCCAACTAATGAACTATGTTAACCTACATAAGTTCCTAAAACACATAAAAATATAGATAAAGAGACTTATACACACCATATATAATCATCCCATGCTCAAACCATGTTTTTTTTGCATCATCACAAATTGGATCAATAATTCACATCTTGTTTTCTTGTGGATTAGCTTAAGAAAGCTCCATACTTACGACTGTTTCGTAGACTCATAGAACCGATTTGTCTCTTGTATCTATTTAAGCACCTCATGTTCCACCTCATATTTCTAAATACTTTCTTTGCTTTCTTTGGTTTGAGTGAATTATCATGTTTTGCTTTAATTACACAAATGTATTTACACTAGGCCAAGACAAAGAAAGACTTGATTTGACTCATACACTTCACGATTTGGACCATGAGGACATGTTACAGAATCATTGACACCTCTCACTCACTTCATAGACCTTGACATTTTACCTTCATAACACCTTTGAGAGATTAAGCCACACAAATTCACCTTCGGAGACCCCTAGATCACCTAGATTGTGACATCATGGAATTGAAATCAATGAAAACACAAATGAAACACACTTCAACACATTAAACCTCTCAAAATGTCACTAAAATCTATGAAATATTGTATGGCATACCTTCATACATCCATGAGCTCACATGGCTCCACAACTCATCCTTGTGCCTCCAAGCACCATACCTAGTATAAATGAGCACATGAAACTTGGTCTTAAACATGTACCTATACCCAAAACTCATGTGAGTTCCTAAATACTCTCAAAACATGCTCTCCATGCTTCCAAAATTCCTCTATATCCACTAAGAATATCCGAGCCATCATGTGCAATCACCAGCTTAGCTAGGTCACGACTAGTGCTTGTTTAGAACAAGCCAATCTCACCGAATCACCTCATAACATCATGTCGACCTCTAAATATACATATCACCATCACATTGAGAATATTTTAAATCCGATTTATCATCCTCTTTTTTTTATAGGATTTTACATCAATGACAACACTAGAATGTAACATGCCAATAGAGAATGTTAAAGTGAGATTACCGAAGAGAAGATAGATACGAGGAAGAATGAGAAAAGAGAAAATTGTGTATGCAAGAATGGAACAAAGGGGTAAGAGGTGGTGATAAAAAGGAAGGAAATAAATGAGTGTAATTTGAATGTATGGAGGAAGATATGTGAGTGATGAGGAAAGAATGTAGTGGAAGATGTGGAGTGAAAAGATGTTTATGGTGGTGATTGTCTTCACGATGAGAGAAGTAATGATGGAGGATTTTCTACTGAGCGGGAAGATCTTAGGTAGAAGGTATACGTCAATAAGATTCCCACTTATTTGTATGGATGGTTAAGTAAGATTGTCAAGGCAGGCGAGAAGAATGGAAGGGAGAAAAATGAAGAAAGGGAACAAGAATGGTGTGAAGTATGATGTGTGTGCATAAATGATAGGTGAGTAGAAATGAATATGGATTACAAAATGGATAAAATATAGGTTAACCATGGTAGGGGATGAGGAGTTGCAAGATAGCAAACTCTACATGAGAAAGATCCTCAAGTAGGATTAGCAAATTGCACTATGATCTGGCAGTAGGAGTCCCAAACTAGAAAATTTATTAGTAAGGGAATGGATGTGAGGTGTAAAGCAATTTTTCAATCATGTAGGAATATAATCACATGATGAAAGCATATTAATTTTAATATAACTTTTATAACATAATGCATCATGATATAAAAGATCCCATGATGGTCAGAATTTAATATGAAAGAGCATAGGTAAGGAGCTATTAAAAACTTATATGATGCCAACTGTATGATATGAAAAATTACTAATAAAATCATATTACATTTTGAACTACCACGATACATAAAATCAAAGATGACCCTTGTATTATATCAAGACATTGAGATAATGAATAAGAAACTTGTAAGCTAACTTGTTTGCGGCACTGAGAAATTTTAAACATACCGCTAAAGTGTTCTAGAATTATATTTGATTAGATGTTCCCCCAAGTAGGGACACAATGATATGGAATGGAATGGTTCATCATCCTCGAAAAGGAAATGATGAGAGCCGAAATTACCCCAATGAAGGATGGAGCGAGGAAATTATTTGAATTTGATAGTTGTAAAATGGATTTAGAACATTTGTTGGAGATAAGAGTTCAAATTTTGCATTATGTTGATTGTTGAGTTGTTTGTTTTGATTTTTTGTAAATTTTCATTATTTTTGAATTTTACGAGATTTTGAGGAATTTAATGATGTTTTAGATTTTAGAGATGAGTTACATGGAAGGAATGTAAAAGTCGTTTCTCCCGGATAGAGAGAACCTCCGAGAATAAAATTTCTTTAGATGGATTGCATTCATTGACTCATCATGTTCTTGGGCATCTTAGGTGGCAGACTTATAGGCTGAGCGAGGCAAATTTAGTTATGATTATACTGGCCCCCTAGCATGTTAGGTTCAAATTTGCCTTTTTTTTCTTACTATTTGTTGGTATTATTTTCATTTTGTTTGAGAACAAGATTTTGACCAACCTCAAACTCTACTCTAGGTTTTACTTTTTGTCGGTAAGCTTCACTATGGCTAGTTTTAATAAACGCATGAAGATGATTGAGAGTATTAAGTTGTCTTTCATCAAGAGGCTGAAGTTCATTAAGGAATCACTAGTGATATTCCTTATTCATTTATTACATCTTTAAGGGATATTATTAAGGATGAGAGGTCGGCCTCGATAGTTAAAATTGATTAAGTAACCATAAGCAAGCGGAGAGATACAGGGTGGATCCTTATGCGCGTGTGTGTATGTGTGGTAAAACCAAAGAGTGAGTGTTGTTGGGATGATAAGTTAGTGCCCGATTATTTAAGGTGCATAAGTATTGGGTGTAGGATGCTGCTATAGAGGTGCGTAAGGTCCTTGTACAAATTACTAGTGGAAGAGCGTGCCGGCGGAAGGCTTATGAAGTCGAGACTTATCTTGCAGTTTTCAATGCAGATATAGGCCTAAATAGAGATGTTGAATGTGGAGCCACGTTTTGTAGAAGACTTGAAAATCATGCGAGGATATTTCAAGAGAAAAATGTAAAGATCAAGTGACATGCCTATTTTTAGAGCTATTATTAAGATTAGACTACATTTATATTATTATATAATCTATTATTGCTGAGCGTGCATACTTTTGTATTAATCATATAAGAAGGGTGCATTACTATTCTTAGAATGTAGCCTTTTTTTTGGAGAGTGCATAAGTAATTGAAGGAGTGAGTCCCAGCTACCTATAAAAATGTATTGATTTACAATGGTTTTAGAGATAAGTTCTATAATAGAGTTATGTTGTTGGTTTAAGAGCATGCAAAACTTATGATTATATTAATATGTATGTATCCCGACTTCTGTGTTTCTACATTAAGTGTATAATGGATCTGTTTGTGGCTGGTATATATTAGTTATTGACATATCCATTACTAGTTTTTGTATGAGTGAAGTTAATATTCATTCTTGTATGAGTTAATTGTCCTTTAACTTAACAGAGTTAATATTAGCTTATGGTTAAGATCTAGATCTATTCGTGTTATACTTTATTCTTGAATGGATATTATAAAATTTGAAATATTTGTATGATCATGATAACTCTTTGAACAAGCTACCATAAAAGATGGACCTCATACTGCTTGCATGCTTTAAGTGAATGCTCAGTGCTGCTTTTCAAACAGGTGATGTGTCATCATGCACTTAGGATTTTTAGGAAATAAAAGAATACATGTTTGGATTCCATCGTCAAGACCCCTATTGTTTCCAAATTAATTTACATTAGGATATTGCATGACGATTAAGAGACGTACCTAATGAATTTGGCTATAGCGTTGAGGATTGGATTTAGAAAATATCAGACTCCAAGAGTATGCTCAAATATTTAACACATGACCTGATTTTTATGCATGCATTTGGGTTGAACAAAATCTATATCATGCAGGCTCCTATTGAGATATTTTCATATGTTTTCCTATAGAGTTATACGAGGGCTAGTGAAATACACATCAAAAGAGAAATTACACCAGAGGTTCTTAGAATAATTGTTTGGGCATAGGAATAATTAAAAAAGGCTCTACATGATGTTGATTTGACTTGGACATGCATTGACAGATCATTAGTGGAGTGGTGTTTTGAATAGCTATATTTTTGGAGTATGGTAGTTCTACTTATTCCTATCTAAGGTTTTGAGTTTAAATTTCTAACGTAGTTAAGTCATTGGAGAGGATCTTATTTATGCATTATCCCTTTAGCAAATTAAGATCTCTTGATTATAACTCTAGACTTGGAACATTCAACGTCCATGGCATGGAATTTTTTTAAGCCTAAAACCTGATACGTGCAGGGTAGGAGCATGTGTGGTGAAAGATGGAAAACCACGTGCGCTAGAAAGGTAAAGAGAAGAAAGGAGATTAATTTTAATGAGGTGACATGTGAGGAATTTAAAGAAGTAACCTAAATTTGTGGAATGAATGGTGTTGTGGCTGAGAGATAGCTCATGAAGGATTTAGAGCTAGCACATGCGAGAGGACATGGAGTTGGAAGCATCTAGAACTCCCCATTTGTGTAAGCATGGTAGAGAACCCTCTTCAAGCTTAGATTAGAGAGTGTGCCCATGGAAACTACTAAGGACCATGGGGATACATTTGATCCCTCTAGAGACCTATCCACTTGGGATTGGTTTTAGTTTCTCTACGATAGTCATTAGTAAGCAAGATAGTGTGGGAATTAGATTAGTGATAGATTGAGTCAATTTTTTCATCAATTTTAAAAGTTTAATCAAATATCAAGTTCATCTGATCGTTCATGCAGTCACCGTCGTACTATTTAAAGGTCTGTTAGAGGTATATTTTATGGCACATTGTTAGCAATTAAGAGTGAAACATATCAAGTATTATAATAAAAGTAGTCACAAAATTTATAGACCATGGGAGTTCGAGTTTACTACAACTATTAGAACATAAGGAAGTGCATCCTCTAGTCTATTTCCTTCTACAGGAGGAGGATCATGAGGGCCGGTGGTTTGGGATCGGTGGATGTGGTGGTTACTATGGGTGAATGAGAACAAAAGAGATGTCAATTTTCTGAGTTACGGATCGAGTGAGCCGCATGATCCACACCAACATGAAAGTAATTTTATTTTGAGATGTCTCTTCATCTCTAGAATACTATAAGAAATGAAGATGTAAGCGGAGCATGTGCATATGTGAGATAATATGGCATGCTATAAAGGAGATTCTTGCTCCAGGCATAAGGAAAACTAGTATTCTGACCACATTTTAGGGGCACACACATAGTTGGTATATGAAATATGATCGAACTAGACTTGTGTGGACTATATCATGTTACATGATGCTTTCTTAGCATAGTTTCATATGCCGTAATTTTGAGTAGAAGATCATTCATCGTTCTGAAAGGATCATTAATGCACGTGACATGGATGAGAGTGTTAGGAGTATGATGCATGATTGAAGAACTTTTGCTATCAAATTTATCCTATCCAGCATTCATCCGAGTCAACATGTCTCAATGGTTCATTCGAGGTTTAATCACCCCCTTTTGATGATAGGTGCTCTCACACAAGACTTACATAGATACCCGTGAGGAGGCACTTGAGGAAAATTTACACAGAGGTAGTTGGGAGCATATACACTGAGGTTAGCCTATTTTTTAAGGATCCTATTACTTAGTCTATGGAAAAATAGTTAGAGAAATTGTTAAGCTAATTCAGCTCAATGAGATCATAGTAAGTATTTGGTGCCACAAAATCATGGAAGTAGTAAGACATACCAGGATAGTTTCCCTTGAAAATCGATGTGCTTCAATGTTATTGGATTATGAGATTATTCACACGGATCATGATTCCAGTATAGGTGCCCTACTATTACCCCATGTGCAATAAGGAAGAATGTGTCGTATTCTTTGTGATATTTTCATGTCTACCACTCCTTGATATAGAGAATTGTAGGTTGATTGATCATATTCATGATGACATCCATTGATACTAGTTATAGCCTCCTCCAAGCTATTATTCAAAATACGAATTCCAGGAGCTCAGTTAGGCATCATCAATTACTCCATAAGAGACACTCTCTACAGTGAAGTGGTAGAGGTAGAGTACGAGGCTCACCATGGAGGATTTAGATGTTGTGAAGCTTTGAGGGTAGTGGATGAAATGAGTTCTCTCATGGAGCATTATGTCCACATGCGGATCATTCCTTATCGACTTCTATCAATGCAAGAATTCCCTCAAAATATTATTTGCTCTTTTTATAGGAGGTTTGAATCCTAATCCTACTCTAAATTCCAAGGAGACAGAGATAGAAAGTGCAAAAATTGAAACTAAACTAATAGGTGATACACCAAAGGAGTGGTGAACACTTCTTGTTCATGAAAATTGACACAATTTCATGAAATGCAACATGAAACATCATACACAGGCTGATAAGATGTAATTAGAGGTCTGAAATGAAGCAAGACAATACAAACAAAGGACTGAAAATTGATCACAGAGTCTGCACTGTCATTTTCCATTGTCAAAATCCTTGCATTTGCAACATCAAAGAGGTAGAAACTTTATTACTGATCATGAAGAAGGTCGATACTTAAAAATCACTTGTTGAAGGTGAAAGAAGAAGCTTGCTATCAAAAAAATGTTCCTTTTCAAAAAATGAGCCAAATCTGGCTTTTACAATGCATGGGTCGAGCCCAGGAGAGAGAAAACATGTAAAAAACGTGGAAGCCATTCCCCATTGAATGAAGATGCATTAAAATAGCATGGGCATCCTTACAGACCCATGCCCTGACATTTTTGGCCATGCTGAAGAAGAATGCGACCCATTTTGCATTAAAACTGGTTGTTGAAACGTCATTTCTGGCCATTACCACGTGCCAGAAGTGTTTTTGATTTTCTCTCTCCAAACTCCACCAAAATGCAAAATTAACCCGGAATCTTGTAGATAATTTCACCAGCTTTCCATTGATATAAAGAACGTGAAAAATTGAGCTCTGGATCGAAAGATATGGCGATTTGAAGTTTTAGGGCAAAACAGGGCCAAATCGGGTCGCTTTGATATTTTTGGCTTGGACACGTGGCGAGTTCTGATTGGCTGCGGGCCTTCTAGGGGAAAATTTCCCACAAAAACTCCGAGCCATAACTTGAAAAATACATGGAGTTAGGAGGAAAACTTTACCTTTCTGGAAAGCTGAGAAAGAGCTCTATCAATGGTGCCATTTCAGAGAAGGTTTTGAGTGCCTGAAAAGCAAAATTTTGTGGTGAGGCACAAGAGAGGGAAGAATGAGAGGAGTTAGCCACAAAATGAGCGAGGGGCACATTTTGGATAACAATTTTGGTGACTCGGAGGGTCATCACTCTTTGGATGAAGTTACCGATTCTGAAGCATCCATTGGGCATGGAGTCATGAGTTGTAGCCTGCAAACTGATCGAACTTTGAAAACCTCCTCTACGAGCCACTTGGAAACCCTTTGAAATGGGTGTAATGCAAGAGCAAAACCAGCACCACAAAAACTATGTACAAAACTGAAAATCATACATGCTCCAAATGGAACATGCGAGTGTGCACAAGCACTTCTTTTCTGCGAAAGCAAACCTACCTACTCTACCTAATGGAAACAAAGGTGAGCTAAACAAACCACTGCATTTGGTTGTGCAAAATAGCTTCCTTTCTTCAAAATTGGCAACCATGCAACTAATTTGGCATTGAACATGGCTGATTGGATGAATGGAAAATCAACAAGTTGGTCTTCCACCCAAATCATCAAGGTATCGGTGAAGGCAAATTCAATACCTCTTTTAGTTTTACGCATTTGGATTGGAGAGGTATGATGGCTGATCCTTGGTTCTTTGTAGCTCATCCTCATGCTTAGAAGCAAGCATGACTGGTTGTGACTTCTCCTTTGGCTCAATAAAGCCAAATACGATTGGGCAAGGTATGATCCATTTGATATGCCCATAGCTCGATTTTCAACTCCAAAAATGGAGTCTTCTTGTAGACCTTCTTGGGTGGGTGATGTGGAAGCAATGGTAGAACCTTTACTGCCCTTTCTCTCTTCGATGAAGAACATGAAAGATTAAAATCTTCCAATCTTAGTTCCAAAGAGCTGCTATAAGATGCAGGCTACTGCAAATGAATGCTCTCCTTCATGACATGACGCAGGCTCAAGTATTTGGGACGTGGAAGATGAAAGAGAGAATGGTGGAAACTCAACCGGTTCTTCTTCATCAAAACAGTCCTCCAAATCTGAGATAAACTACCTCATTGTTGTCCTGCTGCAAATGCTCAACTTCCTCCATGGTATCCTCTTGATCTGTAACTTGATCATCATGGTTTCTTTCATCCTCCAACATTGAGTTTGAGGGATCAAACTCTTCTTTAGCACTAGAACTCGAGAGAGATGAAGTAGAAAGAAGAACTGAAGGTTCTCTTGTAGCCTACTTTGTGCTCAAAGCCCTTGGATCTGCAATTTTCTCCTCCACAACTAGAATGTGCTCCTCTTCTTTTGGATTTGGAGCAGCTTCTCCCTCTTCTACTACTTGAAGACAATCTTGTTCTTGATAGAACTCTTCCTCTAGCATGAAGTTCGTTAAGTCAAACTCTTGATCTGCTGCTCTAGAGGACAAGTTGGGACTGTATAGGATCTTCTTGAGCTTTCTTCCTCCATGGCTGATTGTGCAACTTGAATTGAATCAGCATTCTCTTGAATAGAATGCTAACATGGACACTACTTTCTAGAGCAAACTGATTGCTGATCTGCTTCTTCTTTTTGCTCTTCTCCTGCTGCAGCAAATTCAGTCCTAACCACCACTTGTTTTCCAACTCCAACCTCTTCTAAAGGCTTAACCATCAAGGGGATCTTTGTCATCCCAAATTTAAGAGCCCAACTCTTGAGACTTCGAATTTCTTCATCCTTGTTTGGCTTTTCTTTTTGCTGTTGTTTTCCTTGACTGGCATTCTGATTTTTATCCTCCCAACATGGATTTGGGAATGCAAGAGGAGAAGTGGATTGTAACTCAAATGATTTGGCAATTTTTTGTGGTGGTGGAGGAGGTAGAAACTCTTGTTTCTTTGGAGGAGAGGGTATTTCCGTTAGCTCTTGTGGAGGGGATGACTGTTTGGAAGGAAAGGGGAAAGAAGAATTGAGATGGGGTGGAAGACTAGGGGATGGCGAAATGGAATTAACTCCTGGGGCAGCATTGACTGGATTTAGAATTTGAAATTCCAAATGAGATGATGTTGCTTGAGTAATGGGAAGAGAAAAACCTAGATGATGGTGTAGAACTTACCCATTGACAAGGTTGTTCAACACCAAGTGTATAGGCCTCTATTTCTGCTGTCCATTGTGCAAGTTGGGGCAGCATCTTCATCATAAAGTCAGCTTCTCCTGAGGGCTGAAGTGTCTTGGAAAAGGGCCTCCCCATGGACAAGGAGTCCTGCTAACTAATTAGAAAGCCTTCATTTGAGTTGTTGCTCTTGATTGCACCATCTTTGCCTCCATCTTTTGGATTTTTTCCACAAAATCTGCATCTTCCATTTGATTGTCTTCATTGCATGCGTACCCTTGTTCTTGATGTGCTTCATCCAACCCTGACTTTTTGCTTCTTGCTGCTCATATGGGTAGACATGCTGATTTTGAATTTGATCAAAATGCTGATTTGGAGGATTTGTAAAACATGTTGGAGGTGTGATATACTGTTGTTGTAAATGTGAATTCCATGATGGAAATGAAGTCATGATTGCACAACTTCATGGAATGGAAAAGAATGAAAATGATGGAAAGAAGAATGGATGGAAATGAATGGAAAAGCAGTGCAACGACTTAGAGAATGAGTTGTTTACCAGATGGAGTCGCCAGATGTGCTTTTGAAAGTGCCTCCAAAAGGCTGAATCCTTAACAGGAACACACCAACCTGTCAAAGATAAAATGGAAGACCTCTAAGGTCCCACCAGGCGTGCCAAAACTGTTGTTGCAAATCAGCAGCACCCCTGGATGCAAATCAGGTTTCTAAGTTGATGTTTCAGGCATCAGTGTGATTGCACAACATTGAAACCTCTCTCCAAGTGTGGGACTTGTAAAATGAGAGAGGAATCTCTAGATTAGAGGTTGGTTCCTCAAACTCCTCTGATCAGATCTATTATTTGCACAATTGTAGAGGTTTGAATCCTAATCCTACTCTAAATTCCAAGGAGACAGAGATAGAAAGTGCAAAAATTGAAACTAAACTAATAGGTGATACACCAAAGGAGTGGTGAACACTTCTTGTTCATGCAAATTGACACAATTTCATGAAATGCAACATGAAACATCATACACAGGCTGATAAGATGCAATTAGAGGTCTGAAATGAAGCAAGACAATACAAACAAAAGATTTGAAAATTGATCACGAGTGAGTGCACTTTGTCATTTTCCTTTGTCAAAATCCTTGCATTTGCAACATCAAAGAGGTAGAAACCTATTACAATCATGAAGAAGGTCTGATACTTGCAAAAATCACTTGTTGAAGGTGAAAGAAGAAGCTTGCTATCAAAAAAATGTTCCTTTTCAAAAAATGAGCCAAATCTGGCTTTTACAATGCATGGGTCGAGCCCAGGAGAGAGAAAACGTGTAAAAAACGTGGAAGCCATTCCCCATTGAATGAAGATGCATTAAAACAGCATGGGTGTCCTTACAGACCCATGCCACGACATTTTTTGGCCATCTTTGAAGAAGAATCGACCCATTTTGCATTAAAAGCTGGTTGTTGAAAGCGTCATTTCGGCCATTACCACGTGCCAGAAGTGTTTTTTGATTTTCTCTCTCAAACTCCACCAAAATGCAAAATTAACCCTAGAATCTTGTAGATAATTTCACCATCTTTCCATTGATATAAAGAACGTGAAAAACCGAGCTCTGGATCGAAAGATATGGCGATTTGAAGTTTTAGGGCAAAACAGGGCCAAATCGGGTCGCTTTGATATTTTTGCTTTGGACACGTGGCGAGTTACGATTGGTGTGTGGGCCTTCTAGGGAAAATTTCCCACAAAAACTCCACCGAGAGCCATAACTTGAAAAATACATGGAGTTAGGAGGAAAACTTTACCTTTACGGAAAGGTGAGAAAGAGCTCTATCAATGGTGCCATTTCGAGAAGGTTTTGAGTGCTGAAAAGCAAAATTTTGTGGCGAGGCACAAGAGAGGGAAGAATGAGAGGAGTTAGCCACAAAATGAGTGGCTAGAGTTAAAATTGTCCATCTTTGAGTTGAGCATGAGAGGCAGCATCCCATTTACATGCTAACACCTCCTCACAGTTTGTATTATGGAAAATATATCACTTTGAATGTAAAATTTACATTGACAAAATGGCTTTAGAGTAATGCTTTGATTTTATTGATTAAAGGAAAATAAGTGAAATACTCATGCTGGATGATGAAATCAGAAGAGAGGAGACCACCATTAGAACCATACATTCAAATGTATTTGTTTATGGTGATTAATGGAGACGAGGTTAAATTCACACCCATTGGAGTCTTGAAATAAGCTAAGCTATTACTTATCAAAAAAGGCCAAGATTTACTTTGGGGGACTTTGAGGAAGTCTTAATCCTCATATAGAGGCAGAGAGAGTTTTCTACAGCATTTATTGGGCACCTTTGGTGTTATGCAAACAATGTTAATATGCACTTTAATAAAAGGATATACTTTAGTTTTGAGAAGCAATAGGATTTAGTGCCTCATCATTCATTTGAGAGATAGAAAAAGTTGAACCTTATGACTAGAACCGTCATGATTGTATGAAATTTCAACATAATTTATGTGATTGCACCATTAGAGATCCTAAAGTACTTGTTAGGCCATTAAAGGAAGGATTTATTCGGTGGGATGATAACATGATCAATCGAGTGATAATACCAACATTTCTTACCTCTTATTTGGGTGCATGGGACTTATCGAAATGTCTTGTTGGGAAGCTCGAGATAGAAAAATATGAATTCGCACATGTTTAGTGGTTTTCTTTCGTTTTTAAATGATGAAATAGATAGGAGTTTTGGTTAAAGGATTTTGGAATACCTAGTTAAGCCAGATTGCGGTTGATGGTTGTTGTATATTTCATGGTTACTGATTTCTCTTGGTTCGATGCAACATGATTGTGAGAGCTTGCCACATTTTAGGATGAAGCTACGAAACATACAATAAGACCCTGCAAAATAAATAGTTTAAATAATATATCATAAGTGACTACCTAACATATGCACAGATGGTTAAGAAATGATATCCTAAATGGTTATAATCATTGTTTAAAATAAAATTCATACTGAGAAATAAGAAAATTCTCATTGTAGTTATTATGATTAAAGGTATCTGATTAAATCGAAATAAGAAAATCTAACTATAACATTTATCTTATGTAGTTAGATATGAAGGAGTTGGTAGATGCTCCAGGTCAAAGTAGTGGAATAATGTCAAAGTAGCGGATTCTAGAGTTATTTAAGTCAATTGGTAGGAGGTTGTTTGGCTATGTTCTTAGGAAGAAGTGAACGCGAGGAGACAGCTTATCGTCTGAAATATAGCAGCTCATGGATTTTAGAAATGGCCGATAGAAACCAATTCTTACAATAAGGTTTTTAATAACTCACTAGTTCGAATGATTTAGAGACTATGCTCTGAGAATGACACGTGAGATAAGTGAGAGTGGGTGTAGCTACGGAGAGGTGGTAGAAATACTCAAATATGTCTGAATGTTTACAGTCAAGTATACACGGTGATGTATTTATGGTGTAGGTGAAAGTGATGATCAAATCCCTTGTATGGAGATAAATGGTGGGGAAGTCGAGAGTTCATAGTAGAAGGCTAATACCTACTGAGAATTAACAAATCCTACTAAGAATCAAAATAAAAGAATCGATTTGGTTAACAAGATACTTCTGCCTTGACATGTTACAGATTTGATAGCTTTATGGAAGGTGACTTTGATTGAAGTCAGAAAATGATATAATGACTACTATATGAAGTTCTTCTTAAATCTACCATGGTGTCAATGCTCTGAGATATATGCTCTAGATAATAGTTACAGATGTCTAGATGCACAAAAGATGTTCAAGGTTCTACTTGCATGAAACTCATAGATATCTTTCTCTCCTAGTGATTCCTTGAAAATTTTCTGGCGAATGTATTATGCCAACCTCTCCAAAAAAGGTTCTGTTGAGATGGTGAATAAGATTCACAGTAACTCTTTTGATGGTTACATCTTGGCCAAGCGTCCCATTAATGGCGAGGATTCCCTAAGTTTACTAAAATGGGAAGATCTCTCATAATTTCTTGGAAGCCAAGTTGGTTTGTTGTTGCGGATCCAGAACCTGGATAGCTTCCCTTCTAACAGGTAAGGAATGTAGTTAGAGAAATCTTTCATTGAATTGATTATACGGTTAGAAAAAAATACTTTCCTTATTAATGTGAAGTAAGACTTAGTTATTATTGTAGTAATGGTAATTATTGAGCAATAGGTCACAAAGGAGTAAAGGTGGCAGGATAAAGGTGTCCACTGGATGTAGGTTGAATTGGGTCAATTACCCTACGTAATAAAATAATGGATATTATGAGGATGGAGTATTTAATATAAAAATAAAATAATTAAAAATTATTAATGCCAGGGTGAAGAAGTCATTGGTTAGGGTCACGCAGGTTTGCAGGTTGGTTATCGATCATGGGCTAAAGGGGAATGTAACCAAGGCAGGTGTCTATATCTTTCACACTTTGCACATCCACGTAAACTTGTATTAGTAAAAGCGAAATCTGTGACAAAATAAGAAGTGAGTGCCCCATGTTGAAGTGAAGGTTATCCCCCTCGAGCAACCGGGAGACTAGTAAGAGGTGGAAGACCAAAGTGGTGAGTGGTTTGATAAAAAGGTGGATGTGGTGAAAAGGAGGCGTAGATGTGGGTGAATGTGGAAAGTGAGAGAGGTCAAAAGCAAAAAAATAGGGAAATGGTCTAGGGTCAAATTAGAGTAGTAAAGTGAGTCAAATGCACACACATTATAAATTGTGTAAGTGACTCTAGAGTTGAAGATGCTTGAAAACTTCTGCATCATCCGAGGTGCGTAGAGTTTGTCAGAAAACAATGTTGAAGTGATCACTGGTATCCAAGGCCTAGGATAGGGTGGCAGAAAGACAACTGTCAATGGAGTTGGAAGTCACCAGGAACGTTTAGGTATGTTCGGTACACCAAAGTTGGAGTCTAGATAAAAAACATGATAATAGGCAAGAGTAAAGAGTCATTTAAATCGGAAACAGAAGTGGGTAATAGTGTCACGAGGTATGGCGAGGCTTTGTGAGTTCATAGGTCACTTATGATGTTTTCAAGTCCAGGGTAGCTGAAGTCCACGACATAGGTAGGGATGAGGTATAAGGTAAAATAAAAAGTCCTAAACATCATTATGGACAAGTATAGAACCAGCTAATGTGGACTGCCGGGTAAGTGGTGAAAAGTATAGGGAAGGACCACGGGGTGGTGGGGAAGATAATTATAGGCAAAAATGAGTAAAGGTATTGAGAGGGAGGATGGCGAGGTGACAAATGCTCAAGTAAATGTGGCCGACATTGTTAGTTGGCTAGGGCACACCATGACCAAAGTCGAAGTCGAGGATGATGTAGGTACATAAAAAAGAATTGAAAGGCTATAGAATATGGATTCATTTGTGCGTTGCTGGATTTTTAGAAAATTACTGAAGAATCAGAGACTTTTGTGCCTTATGTAGAGATGAAAATGCGTGCAGGGTTGTACCAAGGCAGAGGTGGAGAGATCCGGTTGGAGAGGAGAGCTAGGTAGATGGGTCCATGAGATCAAGTGGAGAGAGCAATACGTAAGC